>OX393558.1:8400879-8440879 GCA_947650365.1 Chamaelirium japonicum
ATATATATATATATATATATATATATATATATATATATATATATATATATATATATATATATATATATATATATATATATATATATATATATATATATATATATATATATATATATATATATATATATATAAATATATATATATATATATATATATATATATATATATATATATATATATATATATATATATATATATATATATATATATATATATATATATATATATATATATATATATATATATATATATATATATATATATATATATATATATATATATATATATATATATATATATATATATATATATATATATATATATATATATATATATATATATATATATATATATATTATATATATATATATATATATATATATATATATATATATATATATATATATATATATATATATTCTCACTAATGGCCTCTTACTAATGATCCGGGTCATCCATTCCCATTTGGATGGATCCGATTAAAACCTCCCCCCTCTCTCCCTCTCTCTCTTTCCCTCTCACCGTGCAGCACCCCGACCCCCCCCGACCTCGACCCCCCTCCCCGACCACCTTCCCCCTCCGGCCTCCGGCGGCAGCCCCTTCCCCTCCGGTCTCCGGCGGCAGCCCCTTCCCCTCCGGTTCCGGTGCTCGATCCCCTCCGACGATAGCCCGATCCCCTATGGCTCTTTCCCCTCCGGTTCTGGTGCTCCCTTCCCCTCTGGTTCGGCGCCCCCTTCCCCTCCGGCTCCAGCACCCCCCTTCCCCTCCGGCTCCGGCGCGCCCTTCCCCTCCGGCTCCGGCGCGCCCTTCCCCTCCGGCTCCGGCACCCCCCTTCCCCTCCGGCGCCGGGGCTGAAATCAAGGCTGCGGGGTGCTGCGGTCGGGGTCGGGGCTGCGGGGGGGGGATGGCCGGAGCCGGAGCCGGAGGGGAAGGGGGGGGGGAAGGTCAGGGTCGGGGGATTCGGGGGCTGGGTTTACTCCATAGAGAGAGAGAGAGAGAGAGAGAGAGAGAGAGAGAGAGAGAGGGAGAGGGAGTGCAAATCAGAGCCATCCATCGGATCCGATCCGATGGATGGGATCATTAGTAAGGCCCATTAGTAAGAGGGCATTAGTGAGTGCATCCCTCCCCTATATATATATATATATATATATATATATATATATATATATATATATATATATAGGGTCGGGATCCAGAAACACGCTACTTTGCCACAGAGTTAGACACGCATCTCCAAAACTTTAGATAGAGGTTTTAGAATTTGTTAATTTTTTGTGAGTAAGTTGATCATCCTTACAAAAAATCAACAAATTCTGAAACCTCTATCTAGGGTTTTGGATGATGCATGTCTAATTCTGTGGCAAAGTAGCGTGTTTCTGGATCCTGACCCATATATATATATATAAATATATATATATATATATATATATATATATATATATATATATATATATATATATATATATATATATATATATATATATATATATATATATATATATATATATATATATATATATATATATATATATATATATATATATATATATATATATATATATATATATATATATATATATATATATATATATATATATTGAAAGATTATGGGTGTATATTAATTGTTAGGCAAAAATGATTGTAGCATGTAGGACCATGCCAAATGCCCAAGCATTCACTCAAATATAAGGAGACTTGGGAGTTCTATGGAGCCTCCGGAGTTCTCTTGATCTCTAGAATATTAAGGGGTAGTGTTTGGCATGAGGAACAACTATTCCGCTTGTGTAAAAAAAAAAAAACTATTCCACTTAAACCTCATCCAGAAGCTGGTATTTTTGTCAATTATTATTTTCAATATAATTCGATGACTTAGCATTCCGGTTGCATAGAAACGGACTGTGTGATAAATTATCGTTCCCAAGTCCTTCAATATTCCAGTGGATCATATAGTATCCGTTGAGTTTAAAATATGAAACAACGGATAGAAACGGATGGATCTAGAGCGACGCCAAACACCCCCATAGTCTCTTTTTAGACTCGTGACAAGTGGTATAATCTTAACCACTCTTATTCGTTCGTTGTAACCTATAAATAGGTGGGTGGTCTCATTTACTCACTAACTCAGGTGAGGTATTGTTTGTCTTCACATGAGTAAAAAAGTTCTTATGAATTCCATCTCTTCCTTCTCCTGTGTGAAGGATGTTCAGATCAGGGCCGTCTCGATACAAACTGAGGCCTAAAGCAAAAATTCTAAACGGGGCCTTTTTATTTAAAATTTTTTAAATAAAAACGAGTCCGTTGCCCGACTCGCTCGTCGGTGTTGCTGCGTGAAGGCCCGGAAGGGAGAAGTGAGAACGAGAGAGAGAGAGAGAGAGAGAGAGAGAGAGAGAGAGAGAGAGAGAGAGAGATGTATAAAAAGGTAAAGAATTTTTTTTTTTTGGTAACATCGTTTATGCATGGCTGACATTGAATTGCTGTTGTCTCTGAATTCAATCTCACATTCCCACCAAAACTTTGAAAAGTGTAAGGGACACTTTGCATGCCTTGATGGCTGACAGCTAAGGGAAAAAAAAAATTGTAAGGCACTTTGCATGCATGATGGCTGATAGCTAAGGGAAAAAAAAAATTGTTTTCTTATTTTGGTGCCATCACTGCGGGCCATGCAGGTTCTGCTGTTGACAGTTGTAGAGTGTTTTGGGCCCAAACGGGCCAAACTATAAGTGAAGCCTAAAGGCCCAATCAATGGGGGCCTTCTTCAGAAATGGGGCCTTAGGCAATTGCCTGATTTGCCTTACTATTGGGCCGGCCCTGGTTCAGATTACCTTGTGACTTTGTGCAAGGGAAGTAACTGCTTCTGTGTGGCATCTTTTAATAAAGAGAAGTGCTGCTCAACCCGAGACGTTAATCCCTGATGGTCAACTAAGGAGGTGTTTGGTACGTGAAACATCTGTTCCCTTAATCCTCTTCCAGAAGAGGTTATTATCATCAATTACTATTTCTAATATGATTTGATGGTCCAACATTCCAATTGGAATGGAAACAGTTAGAGTGATATTTTTTAGTTCCGAAGATCTTCATTCTTTCAGGACAATTACTAGCCGTTACTTTCAAATCATGGACTTCGGAATGAAAATAGATTGTTCCGGAATGAAAATGATGTGGCATCTAATCATACCGTCCCTTCGCCTGTCAGTCCATGTTAGTTGCAATGGACGACTATGATTGTAACACATCATTCTGGTTGACCATTTAATTTAAACATTTTCTGGCTAAATAGTAACTTTATTTCATAAAAATCAGCACACTTTATTAAAAGTTCATTTGGATAAAAAGTGGTGTGTTTTTATTAGAGGGCCCTCATAGTCAATACATAGCTGGGTAGTGTTTCGGGCACTTGAAAGCAAGACTTGAATCATACCTTTACTTGAAATATTATCACACAAGAGCATGAATAAACCCACCACAAAGACGAGAAACAAGCTCGTGACAAAGACGAGGGGAAGACTCACGTGACTCAATTACACAACCTGCTGGATGCGAGGCATGTGCTTAGCCACTAGGATGCGTATTCAATCACAGATTTACTGTTTTAGCATATGAAGTTTAATATATTTTTTTTGGAAAGGACCTCACGGTCAGTACATTGCCTGTTAGCACTTAGAGCATAAGATAGACCAATGTTTCAACCATACCAGTGCCGATAATAATACCACACAAAGTATAGATAAACCCTTCATAAAGATGAGAGATAAGCCCACCACAGAGACGGGAGGAAGCCCACGTGATCCGATTACACGGCCTGCTAAACGAGCCTCTTATGCAAGATACAACTCGTGCCCGGCCCAAAGCTCAAAACCCTTAAATCACGTGAAGCACCAAAGCGCACACAATTTCCTACCTCGCAACAGCGCCAATCGTCAACAGAACACTACGCATTCGAACAGAAACCCGTAGCAAAGGTCCCGGCCAGCTGAGCGCACGGCCACGGCCGCACCCCAAGGGCGGCGCCGCTCACATCCGTGCACTGCCACGCCTCGAACCGTGCCCCGACGCCCCACAGCTTCACATTCACCATACATATTCGGGTGAACGGCGAGCCCCTGATGCCCTCTATGGAGCCGGGTTGCTGGATGCCCACGCCCCACACGTTCTTGATCGTCACCCCGTCGACGGTCGGCAGGGCGTGCGGATTGAACCGGCCGTCGGGGTGGTCGCCGACGTCCCCGGCAATCCTCACACCCTTGCGGACGTTGTTCATGCTCACGCCGTCGACGGTTATGTTTCGGATGTACCCACCCCGACCCACGTTGGTCTTTATATGGATGCCGACGCCGGTGTTGTAGAGAACCATGCCCTCCACCAACACGTTCTCCACCCCGCCGGAGGCCTCGCTGCCGATTGCGATCCCGGAGAAGGGGGAGGAGCCCGTCAGCCGTCGGATGGTGATGCCGGTGCTGGGACGGCCGTAGGCGATGCCGTACTCGTCCCACCCGCTCTTCACGGCGACCAGATCGTCCCCGGTCGAGATGTACGAGTCCTCGATGCAAACGTTGGAGCTGGAGTCTGCAATGGAGGAGCATGTTTGTATGATCAAAGAACACAATGCAGAAGGAGATGAAAGAATTTGTCTACTGTAACCAAAGTCTTTCTATTAGGCATGGAGCGCAATTAATAGAACCCCCTTGGTTTCGAAAAAAAAAAAAACTTGGTGGAGAAATCGGCGGTCACTACTAATGATCATGCGTTTACAACATGGTTTGAGGGTTTGCCCAAATCCAAATTGGCTGTCGAACTGGTTTGGACTCGGGCATATCTGAACCCTATTATGCTACTGAATCAGGAATAGTTTGGATTTGATTCGTATTATCATTCTATTAGTTTATTTATTTAAAGATCCTCATTTATGATTTTTTGAGGGTTGAGTTGACGGAACAGTTAGTTTTGGAGGGTAAAGTCTAATTAATGAAATATGGGGGGTAAAGTCTAATTCATGGAAAAGTTTTTGGAGGCAAAGTCAAAATAACCCAAAAAATAATAGAGATAGAAAAAAAAAAAAAAGACCAAATATCAGGAGTAGAACAAGAGTACCTGGATCGATTCCATCTGTGTTAGGAGAGTTGTATGGAGCCAACACAGTGATGTATCGGATTACCACATTGCTGCAACAAAGAAGACAAACGTAATTAGGATGGAATGCAATTAATCCAGTTCAACCCTCTCTATACTTTCTCATATCCTTGAAAATTAGTAGCACATCAAACATTGGAAACTTTTTTAGTTTTTTGGGTTTTTTTACCTAAACCCCATTTAATTGGGGTATTCATAAGTTACCCCCTCTGATCTTAATTTTTGAGTTTTACCGCCTACAAACAACTTTTTCATTGCAAAAGGCATGTGAGATTAGGGTAAATTATAAAAACCTCTCTTGAAATATACACCAACTTCATATTAATCCCTCAACTTCCTTTTTAAACAATTTGAATCCTCAACTATGCTCTGTCTGCATTTAGCCTCCCCCCCCTATCAACTTTTTATCACGAAAATATATATCCTTGTTAGTTTCTAATAAAACTCAAATGATCGATTTGTGAAATATATAGCTTTCACTAATAAAGACATGGTTATTTTCGAAATAAAAGTTGACTGACGGGGCTAAATGCAAGCAGAGCATAGTTCAATGTTTTAAATGTTCAAAATAAAAGTTGAGGAACCAATATGAAATGTGGTGCATTGCACAGTTTGGGGAAGGCTTTTGTAACTTGCCCTAAGACTTATGATTAATAAGGGGTACGACTCAAAAATTAAGACCAGAGGAGGTATTTTTTAAGAGAAATGCTATTCAGCCCGAAGGTTTTCTCGATTTCGCTTGCTCGATTGACATGGCAGCATGCAATTAGTGGCTGAAATCCACTAGCGACGTTTAAATCTTTTACACCACCAGTTGTACGCTGCCACGTCAATTGGGCTGAACATAATCGGAAAAGGCTTCGGGCTTAATAGCTTTGCTCATTTTTTAATTACCTCCAATAACTGGGGGCATAAAAAATATTTTTTTAAAAAAAAATTCATGAAAATTATGATATAATATTTTTTTTGGTAATTGGGTTTTTTTATTTCACCTGCAATAAACAGGGTGAATGTTCCAAAATGGTGAGTCACGAAAGACCACATTAGAAATGAGTATATTTCTGGAATGCATCAACTCCAAGAGATTCGGCCGCGTGAATCGAAGGGATCTTTGCCTCCACATATTCCACCAGACTTCACCTTGCCCATCAATTGTTCCTCCATCACCTGCAAACACAGCCGTACTCAGCCAAAAAAAATTTGGGTTATTTTGAATTTGCCCCCCATATTTTGCATTGAATTAGACTTTACCTCTCATATTTTCATTAATTAGACTTTACCCCCCAAAACTAACTATTCCGTCAGCTCACCATCTAAGAGAAAGGGTGAGCCGACGGAAAAGAAATAAAGTTTTGGGGGGTGAGCTGACTGGAACAGTTAGTTTTGGGGGTAAAGTCTAATTAATGAAAATATGGGAGGTAAAGTCTAATTCAAGACAAAATTTGGGGGACAAAGTCAAAATAACCTAATTTTTTTAAAAAAGAATCAGAATGTTAGTTTGTCTTCCGATTGATCGATAAAGAGTTCAACCTGTTATTATGACGTCACGAAGTTCGTTTCCCTGAATGAGGCTCATATATCTCCCTCCGGGTAGCTCCCTGCCTCTTCCGTACGATGGCAGAGGATCGATCAACGGCCAGTTCCAAGTATCCTACACCGATTAACGCAAACAAAAGAAATCAAGATTAAACATACCCCCTTGATGCCAATTCAGACTATAGTAACAAAGCTCCGGTTCGGCACTTTCGGTTTAGTTTGGACATGTTGAGAATAGTCCCACGTCGATAAAGAGGTGGGAGTTTTACGTTTTTATATAGTGTTGCCCCCTTTCTCTCATCACCGGTTTTAAGAGGGCATGGCAATTATAACCATACAATCACCTGCAGAGTGTGGTCAATCCCTACACATCTGTCATTCACGTGATAAGGATCACACAAGATTGGCCTGCATGTGAGGGGGAGTGTTGGAAGCTTAGTCCCATCTCAGTAAATTAAAGTAGAGAACAAAAACAATCCTTATATGTATGATGAGATCTCATCTCAGTACCTGGATTTTGAGATTGAGGATAGCTCACAGGACAAATTCGAGAAAGAATTGAAAATTTTTCGGTAATACTTAGAATTTTTAGGTTTATTTGTAGGTTTTAGATTTTTTCATGTGTATTTTTGAAGAATTATTTGTTAATTGACCAGATTATTCAGTAATTTTGGGGTTTTTTAGGATTATTTGAAGAATTGATGAATCAGAAGATTAATCCGTCGGTTTATTTAGTAAATCCTCAATATATTAATATTTAAAGAATTTTTTAGAAATTCAGAGAACTTTTGTGTTATGATTCAGACCAGCAAAAGGATCTAACTTTCATTAAAAAAAAAAGAAAAGGAAAACCAACATTCCCCCAGATCAAAATATATAAATGGGTACTTCAATTTCTGACAATTTTTTTGTACTGTACTTAAATATCTTTAAATGAATAAAAAAAACAGGGTTGAAGGCAGTCCCTGCTTCCTCATAATTGTAGAGAGAGAGAGAGAGAGAGAGAGAGAACCTGTGTGGCCTTGATGACGGCGCCCCTGGCGAGGTAGAGGGTCATGTGGCTGGTGAGGTTGAAGGGACCGGTGAGCCAGACACCGGGGGGCACATAGAGGAGGGTGCCCCCGCGCCTCCGGAGGTGCTGGATCCTGTACACCGCCTTGCGGAAGGGCCATGTGTTGAGCGTCAGGCCGTCCCCCACCCCTCCAAAGTCGGCGATGGACACCGTCTCCGGCCGCTGCTTCATCGGCACAATGCCGGAGCACGTTGCGTTAGTCACCCATGCGGCCGCCGGACACAGGAGGAGGAGGAATGGCAGCGCGAGCGCCGCCAGAGCTCGTAGCGTCGCCGGCATTGTGGCAGAGGAGTCCAAAGAGATGCCTCCAATGAAGGGCTTTCTCTTTAGTAGAGAGTGCATGATTTGATCTCCTACTATAAGGGACGATATGGGTCCTCTTTTTTTTTTTACATTTTAGTCCATCTTTCGAGAGAGGGAAAAGGGTAAGAAACAACAGGAAAGTCCAAGCAGAAGAAGCTAGAGGGTGAAGGAGGACAGAGAGCCTCGGAGACACAGGGGGGGGGGGGGGGGGGGGGGGGGGGGTTGGATTTTGAACAAGAGAGGCGAGGGGATGAAGCAGCAGAGTGGAGTGAAGTGAAGAGTGGCTGATTGTTGGAACCTCTCTCTCTCTCTCTCTCTCTCTCTCTCTCTCTCTCTCTCGGTGGAGGGTGGCTGATTGTTGGTCTCTCTCTCTTTCTCTCTCTGTGGCTCGTGGGGTGTTCGTTTGCCAGCGGTAACGAAGACGGGTACGGGTATAAACAGCCCACTTTTTTCATGTGGCAGCCGATTAAGTCATGTTTCAGTATGCCCACCATGCCTCCTATAAAGCCGGGCCAATTTACTAAGGGCAACCCAACCAATGGCCAACTTTGCCAATCCCGTGCATGCCATCGTCAGCCTTCGTTGACACCATGCAACCACCACCACCGTCTCCTTGCACCTCCCTTATCCGGCCATTAGTCATGTCCATGGGTCGGACTCGGATCGGATCCAGGTAGATCCGATCAAGGGTAGGGCATTTGACGGACTATAATATATAAAAACGGAGTAAGTGTGTATGATCAAATCTTATTTGGGTCGGATCAGGATTGATCCGACTATATTTCGAATCGGATCGGATCGTTATTAATCGAATGTCGGGACAAAAAAACTAATACCACATCCAGGATTTTCGGATTGGATTCAGATAATTATATGATCCATTGGTAGGTCTAATTACCATTCCAAGCCTAGAGCTTCCACAATCCATCCGGCTGGAAGAGATCAAGCGCACTGTAGTGGCACTCGGCCACTATTGATCATTCGATTATCAAAGACTGAATAGGCTGTAGGAGAATTTTACATCCAATTGCCGAATGAGATGCAAATTAACTCAACATTCAATGGTTGAGTCGTTGTTTCAGATAGAGGAAGGAGAGAGCATGGTGTAAACAGATGACGACAATGTGTTGGATGGGACCGATATCATCAAAAGGGCGGTGTGTTGTACAGGATCAGTGCCGAACGATGACCTACACATGTTCGGCGACGAGCATCAGCCAACACGGGCAATGACCACAGAAGCAGAAAGAAGAATAAAAGAATGTGCACTGCATCTTACAAAAATTCATGGGTTGCCTATAGAGAAAAGTGGGTTGTATGCAGCCGTGGCCAAAGAAAATACATGTGCTTGAACGGTTGCCAACGGATACTCTATCATATGCCTTCCAACACCGACACACACACAGAAGAGAGAGAGAGAGAGAGAGAGAGAGAGAGAGAGAGAGAGAGAGAGAGAGAGATTCGTCTCGGCAGTCTTTAAAGAAGGTTTGGATGGATTATGGGTGAAGACAGAAGATGAGGTGGGCTGTGGGATCAACAGCAGGAAGGGGACGCGCAGGCCACGAAGGAAGATGAGAGCATTCACCCCCAACCTTTTGATTTCTTTATGGGTCTCCATTACACAAACACCTTAAAAGAGAAGAAAAAAAACTTTGTAGAGATTCCCATCCATCACGGGCTTTGATTTCAATTGGTCCCAAACCAAGATATCTTAAATTTTTGCTTCATGAACTATGGTCCTTAGCAGGCACGATCTCCCTTAAACACTGCACCAAGCACATGCAAACCTTTCAAGACATCACACCTTTATTAGTAGCAACTTTACAGAATGAAGTCCCTCCCATGCACCACTGTACCACTAAGTTCTGTTTTTCTAATGATCAAGCTTGACTCCACCTTCCCTGATAGTGCCTAGAAAGCACCCTTGGAGTTACCTGGGGTCATCCTAAACCCTCATATATATACACACACATGTTTGTATTTGAATTGAGGAGGAATCCCGTGCGAACCCGTGCTGCCAGTCAGAGTTTGCCCAGTCGAAGTCCTGTGGGTGCCCGAGCGAATTTTCTGGTAGTGACATGCCTGGGCTCGGCCAGTCAGTTTGCCCGGGCGCCCGCTGTCCTGAGATCGAGTGAACCTCATGACAGTAGTACCCTATATTGCTCCCCTGTTGCTCCGTCTTTCGTTGTTCCTTCATGCAGGAACCTTGGGGATGTTGTGCCTTTTTTGGAGCCACATTGTTAACACTTGCCACGCGTGTCCCGCACCTTCATATTGTTGAGGATTTTGGCTTGAAATAAGTCATTTACAATGTCCAAGGTTCAAGCGCGAAGGATGGCCGAAGATGAAGTGGCAAAGGAGCAATGATAGAGCGCGATAGGAGGCTCGACACGGAGGACCAAGGCGCACATTTCAGCAGGTTAACATGCCTAGTCACTGTCGGGGGCCAGTGCTGGGGGCAGCCTCAGGTTGGCACCTTGGGTGCCACTTTTGGTGCCTAGGACAAGCGTCCACTACAACGGATCGGCCCAATTATATATATAGGGGTATGCTAGAATGAGGCATGCGGTGCATGCGGCATCGCACCGCAGCCGTCTGATGCACTGCTGCGTGCATCGCATGCACGCAGCGCGTGCATTAGACGGCTGCGGTGCGATGCCGCACGCATCGCATGCTGCATTATAGCACTTCTCTCTCTCTCTCTCTCTCTCTCTCTCTATATATATATATATATATATATATATATATATATATATATATATATATATATATATATATATATATATATATATATATATATATATATATATATATATATATATATATATATATATATATATATATATATAGAGAGAGAGAGAGAGAGAGAGAGAGAGAGAGAGAGGAATGGGATGCTGCCTATCAAAGCAGCGTTTTTTGCTGCTTTGATACATTGTTTGACCATCCTAGAAGTTTTAGAATTTGATGAAATTTGGTGAGGGTGTTGTCTAGGGTAAGATGATCATCCTCACAAATTTTCATCAAATTCCAAAACTTCTAAGAGGGTCAAATGGTCGAAGCAAAATCTGCAGATTTTAAAGGTGACTGCAGATTTTGCAGATTTTGCTTCGACCATTTGACCCTCTTAGAAGTTTTGGAATTTGATGAAAATTTGTGAGGATGATCATCTTACCCTAGACAACACCCTCACCAAATTTCATCAAATTCCAAAACTTCTAGGATGGTCAAACAATGTATCAAAGCAGCAAAAAACACTGCTTTGATAGGCAGCATCCCATTCCTCATATATATATATATATATATATATATATATATATATATAGAGAGAGAGAGAGAGAGAGAGAGAGAGAGAGAGAGAGAGTTTGGGGGAGGGTTTAAACAGAGTTAAAAAAAAGAGAGATAGAGAGACATAGCAGATAGAGAGAGGGAGAGAGAGATATAAAGAAAAAGAGAGACTAGAGTTGGGGTCGAGTTAGATAGGAACCAGTGGGGGGGAGGGTGCGGAGGCCAGGAAGAGAGAGAGAGAGTATATAAAAAGAGGGAGAAAGTGAGAGAAAGAGAGAAGAACTTAGAGAGAGCGAGAGAGAGAGAGAGAGAGAGAGAGAGAGAGAGAGAGAGAGAGACAGAGATGAACATGTGTTTGCAGGGATTCCGATCGGAGAAGAGAGGAGACAAACCGGGCTGCTATCGTTCGGAGAAGAGAGAGGAAATGAATGGGGGGGGGGAGGTCCAAAGATGGTGCAGTACGATCGGTTATTAGCTTGGTAGCGTGGCGAGCGATCGAGGGATCGATTATTAGTTTGGCGTTCTGTTTTGAGGGATTGATCCGTTCGATTTGATTGAGCGATCGATTTTTTTAAAGGCCCATGTTTCAATCTGAATTTTTAAGCAAATTGAAATTTGTGTTCTTCCATGTTTGTTGATCAAGAATTTTCTTCCCATTAGGTAAAAAAGGTTAGTTAGCATGCCCTAACAAAACCAGATAATTTAGAAATTACTGCTTAATTTGGAATATCAAAAATTAAAGCCAGCTTTTGGCTTGAAACAAGCCATCACTACAAAAAAAACAGTTATTACCGACGGACAATATCCGTCGGTAATATTAATATTCCGTCGGTAATGTTTTATAGCGACGGAAGATATTTCCGTCGCTGGCTGTCAGGAAAGAAGGCGTCGGGGAAAACAATACGACGGACCAAATATTACCGTCGGTAATAAGAATTAATACCGACGGTAATATTACAACCGTCGGTAATATTTAATCAATAAAAACTAATATAATATAGTATTACCGACGTAACCTAAGAATACGTCGGTAATATATAAGCATTTTACCGACGGATATAGTCTATACAGTCGGTAATAATATATATATTACCGACGCATATATATATTACCCGTCGGTAATAATATATATATTACCGACGGAATTTATATATCCGTCGGGAATACTATATATATTACCGACGCATATATATATTGCCCGTCGGTAATAATATATATATTACCGACGGATATTATTTGCCGTCGGCACATTATTTATAATTTAAAAAAAATAAAAATATTATTACCGACGGAATAATTAATTTCCGTCGGTAATAAGTATGTTTTTTTTAAAAATAAATTTACCTAAATAATGTTATTTAATTCCTGTGATTTACAACAATACCACAATATATTACCACAATTTATCAAATATTAACATAATTTATAAAATATTACCGCAAATTTTAAAATATTACCTAAATTGATAAAAAATTACAGCAAATTATCAAATATTACCACAGTTCCCGGCAGACAATTATAGACAAAAACAAAAAATAACCACATATTACAAAATAATATTTACACAATCCAGAACTGAGAGATAATACATGCCCTATCTCAAC
This sequence comes from Chamaelirium japonicum, assembly GCA_947650365.1. Lineage (NCBI taxonomy): Eukaryota > Viridiplantae > Streptophyta > Magnoliopsida > Liliales > Melanthiaceae > Chamaelirium > Chamaelirium japonicum. The sequence continues at coordinate 8,413,807 of OX393558.1, forward strand.
CACCCCCACCCGCCACCAACGCCGGTGCTCTCATCGATCCCCTGACGCCGCCCTATCTCAACCACGCCCGCCCACCACCAACGCTGGTGCTCTCATCAATCCCCTGACGCCGCCCTGCATCTGCAATTAACATGTATTTGTTAAAAAAATAGTTTATATCTATAACTGAGTCTAAGCGTTAAAAAATGATAAGTTAGCGTGTTTCGGTTTTGAAATAGGTTTGGATTCGATCAGATCGGCATCCGATAATTCGAAGTTAGAATTATTCCGTATTTCGGACTTGCGAGCGGGTTCTAATTGGATATTTGACCAATTTACGCTCCGATTCACCGATTTAGAGTCTAAGTGTTGGAAAATCATAAGTTAGCGTGTTTCGGATATGAAATAGGTTTGGATTCGATCCGATCGTAGAATTATCGGCATCCGATAATTCGAACTTGGAATTATTCCGTATTTCGGACTTGCGAGCGGGTTCTAATTGGATATTTGACCAATTTACGCTCCGATTCACCGATTTAGAGTCTAAGTATTGAAAAATCATAACTTAGCGTGTTTCGGATATGAAATAGCTAGGTTTGGATTCGATCGGATCGTCATCGGATCGGCATCCGATAATTCGAAGTTAGAATTATTCCGTATTTCGGACTTGCGAGCAGGTTCTAATTGGATATTTGACCAATTTACGTTCCGATTAATCGATTTAGAGTCTAAGTGTTGGAAAATCATAAGTTAGCGTGTTTCGGATATGAAATAGGTTTGGATTCGATCCGATCGTCATCGGATCGGCATCCAATAATTCGAAGTTGGATTTATTCCGTATTTCGGACTTGCGAGCGGGTTCTAATTGGATATTTGACCAATTTACGCTCCGATTCACCGATTTAGAGTCTAAGTGTTGGAAAATCATAAGTTAGCGTGTTTCTGATATGAAATAGGTTTGGATTCGATCCGATCGTCATCGGATCGGCATCCGATAATTCGAAGTTGGAATTATTCCGTATTTCGGACTTGCGAGCGGGTTCTAATTGGATATTTGACCAATTTACGTTCCGATTCACCGATTTAGAGTCTAAGTGTTGGAAAATCATAAGTTAGCGTGTTTCGGATATGAAATAGGTTTGGATTCGATCGGATCATCATCGGATCGGCATCCGATAATTCGAACTTGGAATTATTCCGTATTTCGGACTTGCGAGCGGGTTCTAATTGGATATTTGACCAATTTACGTTCCGATTCACCAATTTAGAGTCAAAGTGTTGGAAAATCATAAGTTAGCGTGTTTCGGATATGAAATAGGTTTGGATTCGATCGGATCATCATCGGATCGGCATCCGATAATTTGAACTTGGAATTATTCCGTATTTCGGACATGCGAGCGGGTTCTAATTTGATATTTGACCAATTTACGCTCCGATTCACCGATTTAGAGTCTAAGTGTTGGAAAATTATAAGTTAGCGTGTTTCGGATATGAAATAAGTTTGGATTCGATCCGATCGTCATCGGATCGGCATCCGCTAATTCGAAGTTAGAATTATTCTGTATTTCGGACTTGCGAGCGGGTTCTAATTGGATATTTGACCAATTTACGTTCCGATTCACCGATTTAGAGTCTAAGTGTTGGAAAATCATAAGTTAGCGTGTTTCGGATATGAAATAGGTTTGGATTCGATCCGATCGTCATCGGATCGTCATCCGCTAATTCGAAGTTGGATTTATTTCGTATTTCGGACTTGCGAGCGGGTTCTAATTGGATATTTGACCAATTTACGCTCCGATTCACCGATTTAGAGTCTAAGTGTTGGAAAATCATAAGTTAGCGTGTTTCGGATATGAAATAGGTTTGGATTCGATCCAATCGTCATCGGATCGGCATCCGATAATTCGAAATTGGAATTATTCTGTATTTCGGACTTGCGAGCGGGTTCTAATTGGATATTTGACCAATTTACGTTCCGATTCACCGATTTAGAGTCTAAGTGTTGGAAAATCATAAGTTAGCGTGTTTCGGATATGAAATAGGTTTGGATTCGATCGGATCATCATCGGATCGGCATCCGATAATTCGAACTTGGAATTATTCCGTATTTCGGACTTGCGAGCGGGTTCTAATTTGATATTTGACCAATTTACGCTCCGATTCACCGATTTAGAGTCTAAGTGTTGGAAAATTATAAGTTAGCGTGTTTCGGATATGAAATAGGTTTGGATTCGATCCGATCGTCATCGGATCGGCATCCGCTAATTCGAAGTTAGAATTATTCCGTATTTCGGACTTGCGAGCGGGTTCTAATTGGATATTTGACCAATTTACGTTCCGATTCACCGATTTAGAGTCTAAGTGTTGGAAAATCATAAGTTAGCGTGTTTCGGATATGAAATAGGTTTGGATTCGATCCGATCGTCATCGGATCGGCATCCGATAATTCGAAGTTGGATTTATTCCGTATTTTGGACTTGCGAGCGGGTTCTAATTGGATATTTGACCAATTTACGCTCCGATTCGCCGATTTAGAGTCTAAGTGTTGGAAAATCATAAGTTAGCGTGTTTCGGATATGAAATAGGTTTGGATTCGATCCGATCGTCATCGGATCGGCATCCGATAATTCGAAGTTGGAATTATTCCGTATTTCGGACTTGCGAGCGGGTTCTAATTGGATATTTGACCAATTTACGTTCCGATTCACCGATTTAGAGTCTAAGTGTTGGAAAATCATAAGTTAGCGTGTTTCGGATATGAAATAGGTTTGGATTCGATCGGATCATCATCGGATCGGCATCCGATAATTCGAACTTGGAATTATTCCGTATTTCGGACTTGCGAGCGGGTTCTAATTGGATATTTGACCAATTTACGTTCCGATTCACCGATTTAGAGTCAAAGTGTTGGAAAATCATAAGTTAGCGTGTTTCGGATATGAAATAGGTTTGGATTCGATCGGATCATCATCGGATCGGCATCCGATAATTCGAACTTGGAATTATTCCGTATTTCGGACTTGCGAGCGGGTTCTAATTTGATATTTGACCAATTTACGCTCCGATTCACCGATTTAGAGTCTAATTGTTGGAAAATTATAAGTTAGCGTGTTTCGGATATGAAATAGGTTTGGATTCGATCCGATCATCATTGGATCGGCATCCGCTAATTCGAAGTTAGAATTATTCTGTATTTCGGACTTGCGAGCGGGTTCTAATTGGATATTTGACCAATTTACGTTCCGATTCACCGATTTAGAGTCTAAGTGTTGGAAAATCATAAGTTAGCATGTTTCGGATATGAAATAGGTTTGGATTCGATCCGATCGTCATCGGATCGGCATCCGATAATTCGAAGTTGGAATTATTCCGTATTTCGGACTTGCGAGCGGGTTCTAATTGGATATTTGACCAATTTACGTTCCGATTCACCGATTTAGAGTCTAAGTGTTGGAAAATCATAAGTTAGCATGTTTCGGATATGAAATAGGTTTGGATTCGATCCGATCGTCATCGGATCGGCATCCGCTAATTCGAAGTTGGATTTATTCCGTATTTCGGACTTGTGAGCGGGTTCTAATTGGATATTTGACCAATTTACGCTCCGATTCACCGATTTAGAGTCTAAGTGTTGGAAAATCATAAGTTAGCGTGTTTCGGATATGAAATAGGTTTGGATTCGATCCGATCGTCATCGGATCGGCATTCGATAATTCGAAATTGGAATTATTCTGTATTTCAGACTTGCGAGCGGGTTCTAATTGGATATTTGACCAATTTACGTTCTGATTCACCGATTTAGAGTCTAAGTGTTGGAAAATCATAAGTTAGCGTGTTTCGGGTATGAAATAGGTTTGGATTCGATCAGATCGTCATCGGATCGGCATCCGATAATTTGAACTTAGAATTATTCCGTATTTCGGACTTGCGAGCGGGTTCTAATTTGATATTTGACCAATTTACGTTCTGATTCACCGATTTAGAGTCTAAGTGTTGGAAAATTATAAGTTAGCGTGTTTCGGATATGAAATAGGTTTGGATTCGATCCGATCGTCATCGGATCGGCATCCGATAATTCGAAGTTGGAATTATTCCGTAATTCGGACTTGCGAACGGGTTCTAATTGGATATTTGACCAATTTACGTTCCGATTCACCGATTTAGAGTCTAAGTGTTGGAAAATCATAAGTTAGCGTGTTTCGGATATGAAATAGGTTTGGATTCGATCGGATCGTCATCGGATCGGTATCCGATAATTCGAACTTAGAATTATTCCGTATTTCAGACTTGCGAGCGGGTTCTAATTTGATATTTGACCAATTTACGTTCCGATTCACCGATTTAGAGTCTAAGTGTTGGAAAATTATAAGTTAGCGTGTTTCGGATATGAAATAGGTTTGGATTCGATCCGATCGTCATCAGATCGGCATCCGATAATTCGAAGTTGGAATTATTCCGTATTTCGGACTTGCGAGCGGGTTCTAATTGGATATTTGACCAATTTACGTTCCGATTCACCGATTTAGAGTCAAAGTGTTGGAAAATCATAAGTTAGCGTGTTTCGGATATGAAATAGGTTTGGATTCGATCGGATCATCATCGGATCGGCATCCGATAATTCGAACTTGGAATTATTCCGTATTTCGGACTTGCGAGCGGGTTCTAATTTGATATTTGACCAATTTACGCTCCGATTCACCGATTTAGAGTCTAAGTGTTGGAAAATTATAAGTTAGCGTATTTCGGATATGAAATAGGTTTGGATTCGATCCGATCGTCATCGGATCGGCATCCGCTAATTCGAAGTTAGAATTATTCCGTATTTCGGACTTGCGAGCGGGTTCTAATTGGATATTTGACCAATTTACGTTCCGATTCACCGATTTAGAGTCTAAGTGTTGGAAAATCATAAGTTAGCGTGTTTCGGATATGAAATAGGTTTGGATTCGATCCGATCGTCATTGGATCGGCATCCGCTAATTTGAAGTTGGATTTATTCCGTATTTCGGACTTGCGAGCGGGTTCTAATTGGATATTTGACCAATTTACGCTCCGATTCACCGATTTAGAGTCTAAGTGTTGGAAAATCATAAGTTAGCGTGTTTCGGATATGAAATAGGTTTGGATTCGATCCGATCGTCATCGGATCGGCATCAGATAATTCGAAATTGGAATTATTCCGTATTTCGGACTTGCGAGCGGGTTCTAATTGGATATTTGACCAATTTACGTTCCGATTCACCGATTTAGAGTCTAAGTGTTGGAAAATCATAAGTTAGCGTGTTTCGGATATGAAATAGGTTTGGATTCGATCGGATCGTCATCGGATCGGCATCCGATAATTCGAACTTAGAATTATTCCGTATTTCGGACTTGCGAGCGTGTTCTAATTTGATATTTGACCAATTTACGTTCCGATTCACCGATTTAGAGTCTAAGTGTTGGAAAATTATAAGTTAGCGTGTTTCGGATATGAAATAGGTTTGGAAAGATTAGTAAGTACCTGATTATGAGCCACCGCTAGACCGGCTTATGAAGTCATTAAGCCGACGCTCCAGTTCCCTGCGAGCTTCTCTTTCATCATCGAGGGCCTTCTTCTCCGCCTCAAACCTCTGCTCGAGGGCCTGCCTCTGCTCTCGCTCCGCCTCAATCCTCTGCTCGAGGGCCTGCCTCTGCTCTCGCTCCGCGTCTAGTGCAGACTGCAGCTGAGTGATAGCACCGGTCTGGGTGTCCCGTGCCCTCGAGCGCATACCCTCTCGTCCAAAGTAGGAGAAGGGCGTGACTCCATGGCCCGTACAGAGGACACGACCGTGCGTGGCAGGTCTCAGCACAGTATCCATCGCTGAGTCGACAGATACTGAGCTGGAGGAGCCGGCCTCGCCCGACGGGGTCACCAGAAGTCGCATCCTCTCCTATATAAAAACAACCAATGATATTCAATGATATTTTATGGCATATGTATAAGAATATATTAACAGTAATTTAATTACTTACCACTTGCGAGGCAACCCTGTCGTCCAGAAATGCCCCATCGATACGCCGCCTCCTAGAGGCCTCAAAAAGGTCAATCCTATTAGGCTCGTGGCCCAAGGACTGTGTCTGTTAGACATATAAAATAAATAGATGAGTTAATATAACATGTATAGAGCTTTAAATAATAACAATGTTTGTATCATTTACCAGCTGCTGGGCAAGCTGGGGCATGGAGGTCCTCCCCTTCACTAGAGCAGGTGTCGTCCAGGCACTTCTATTCTGCTTGCCTATAGCAGATTTTCTCTGTGTCAATCAATTAAATTTTGAAACATCAATACAAATTTTTAGTATAACATTAAAACAAGTACGAATCAACAAAATTATAATTATACCTGAAAGCTAGGGGTGGCCCAGTGAGCGACCAAAAACTGTAGAATGTGTAGCGGTGGCGCGTCTCTCGTCCCGGCCGCAGCCTGTACCTCCTCAGCCGGCTGGCCGACCAAGTAACCGTAGAGCTGGTAGAGCTCGTGACGGTAATCCCTGTACCGCTCACCCATCGTCTTCAACAAGTCCTCCCGATGGGTGTCGGTTTTTATGTTCTCCCATTTAAATTTCTCCTGTAAAATCAATTTAGAAACAAGTCATTTTATCAAATCAAATTATAAAGAAGTACGATATTATTCTAAAATGCTTTAATGAAACTAACGTACCAAAAACTGCTGATACATCCTCTCCTTATAGGATGCATCAATGTTCTTCCACCCCCTTAACCCCACAATCGGGGCATTCCCCTCCTCCCGTACTATCATGCCGACCCACGTGGCGGCGTCAGAAGCGTGCTCGCCCACAAAGGTCCTGCCGCTCCACTGTAGGGACAGCGGCTCACGTAAGGCCGACAAGCGCCGGGCCGTCGTCACGCCCCGGTCGCCTACGTACCTGGTCGACCCTGTAAATAAAATATACATCAGTACTGAAGAAGTATTTACAACATGTATAAAACTTTAGATCTAAACATTACCTGTGGGCGTAGACGCTGTAGCCGAGTGCTGAGCACTGCTCGAAGCTCCGGAGGCTGCGACCACAGCAGGAGCTGGTGTGGAGAGAGGAACAGCACTACCAAATCCGGACGGCTCAGCCTCGGACCCTGGGGTGGCAGCCGGAGCGCTCCGAGCTACCCCACCCCTGCCTCTACCTCTGCCTCTACGAACATATGACCGTGATGCCATCTGAAACAATTTAATTTATATATGAAACAGTAAGATTTACATATGAAACAATATGAAACAGTTTAATTGACATATGAAACAGTATGATTTACATATGAAACAATATGAAATAATATGAACCCGCCCGCAATATGAAACAATATGAAACAATATGAAACAGTTAGACTCTAAATCGATGAATCGGAGCGTAAATTGGTCAAATATCCAATTAGAACTCGCTCGCAAGTCCGAAATACGGAATAATTCCAACTTCGAATTACCGGATGCCGATCCGATGACGATCGGATCGAATCCAAACCTATTTCATATCCGAAACACGCTAACTTATGATTTTCCAACACTTAGACTCTAAATCGGTGAATCGGAACGTAAATTGGTCAAATATCCAATTAGAACCCGCTCGCAAGTCCGAAATACGGAATAATTCCAGCTTCAAATTACCGGATGCCGATCCGATGACGATCGGATCGAATCCAAACCTATTTCATATCCGAAACACGCTAACTTATGATTTTCCAACACTTAGACTCTAAATCGGTGAATCGGAGCGTAAATTGGTCAAATATCCAATTAGAACCCGCTCACAAGTCCGAAATACGGAATAATTCCAACTTCGAATTACCGGATGCCGATCCGATGACGATCGGATCGAATCCAAACCTATTTCATATCCGAAACACGCTAACTTATGATTTTCCAACACTTAGACTCTAAATCGGTGAATCGGAGCGTAAATTGATCAAATATCCAATTAGAACCCGCTCGCAAGTCCGAAATACGGAATAATTCCAACTTCGAATTACCGGATGCCGATCCGATGACGATCGGATCGAATCCAAACCTATTTCATATCCGAAACATGCTAACTTATGATTTTCCAACACTTAGACTCTAAATCGGTGAATCGGAGCATAAATTGGTCAAATATCCAATTAGAACCCGCTCGCAAGTCCGAAATACGGAATAATTCCAACTTCGAATTATCGGATGCCGATCCTATGACGATCCGATCGAATCCAAACCTATTTCATATCCGAAACACGCTAACTTATGATTTTCCAACACTTAGACTCTAAATCGGTGAATCGGAACGTAAATTGGTCAAATATCCAATTAGAACTCGCTCGCAAGTCCGAAATACGGAATAATTCTAAGTTCGAATTATCGGATGCCGATCCGATGACGATCCGATCGAATCCAAACCTATTTCATATCCGAAACACGCTAACTTATGATTTTCCAACACTTAGACTCTAAATCGGTGAATCGGAACGTAAATTGGTCAAATATCCAATTAGAACTCGCTCGCAAGTCCGAAATACGGAATAATTCCAACTTCGAATTACCGGATGCCGATTCGATGACGATCGGATCGAATCCAAACCTATTTCATATCCGAAACACGCTAACTTATGATTTTTCAACACTTAGACTCTAAATCGGTGAATCGGAACGTAAATTGGTCAAATATCCAATTAGAACCCGCTCGCAAGTCCGAAATACGGAATAATTCCAACTTCGAATTACCGGATGCCGATCCGATGATGATCGGATCGAATCCAAACCTATTTCATATCCGAAACACGCTAACTTATGATTTTCCAACACTTAGACTCTAAATCGGTGAATCGGAGCGTAAATTGGTCAAATATCCAATTAGAACCCGCTCGCAAGTCCGAAATACAGAATAATTCCAACTTCGAATTATCGGATGCCGATCCGTTGACGATTCGATCGAATCCAAACCTATTTCATATCCGAAACACGCTAACTTAGACTCTAAAGCGGTGAATCGATCAGATCGTAAATCGGTGAAACGGTATGATTTACATATGAAACGGTATGATTTACATATGAATCGGTGAAACGGTATGATTTGCATATGAAACAATATGATATACATATGAAACAATATGATTTATATATGAAACAATTTGATTTAAATATGAAACAATTTGATTTACATACGGTCTAGTCATTTTCTGTCTCATCTCTGTCACTCTCATCGCTTCCCTCTTCTATTATTTGATCTGCATTCGCTGTCCAGTTTATATTATCGACATCTTCATTTTCGTCGTGCACTGCGTCGACAATGATTATCTCATCATTCTGGTATGCATCCAAATCATCATCGACGACCCCCGCATCCTTGTCTCCCATGTCATAAAAATCTCTGGGTGGTGACCTGACTACAATTTGCCAACCTGGAGAGGTATTATCCGGTGCATAAAATATCTGTTGCGCTTGAGAGGCAAGAATGAATGGATCTTCATATTGGATATTCAATCTCTTGGCAGTGTTGATGCTGATAAAACCGTATTTGTCGACATTATAACCAGTCCCGCGATTATTGACATCATACCAATCGCATTTGAATAATACGATCCGATTTTGGCCAAGGAATTTAATCTCGAGAATCTCGTTGAGGACGCCGTAGAAGTCGATATTTTCTAATTCTTCTTGCTCACCGTTAACGACAACCCCACTATTTTGGGTTCTTCGTGATTTTTCACTATCTTTCGTCCGAAATCTATAACCGTTCACGATATAACCATCGTACGATATTGCATCTTGCAAAGGACTACAAGATAAGCACCAGAGATCCTCATTCATCAGCGGATCGTGGTTGTCGTGCAGCTCCTGTGCCTATAATAACCACACGACATTCATGATATGAACACATAATTATTGTTCGGTAATGGATGTCAATGAAATTCAGTAATGATGTGAATACTTACGTGTTTTTCGAACCACGATGGGAATTCACGATCATGAATTTGGGGAGCATTTCGAGTACCCCGATTATTAATGATGGCTTTATGCTTCCTGTTTTACCGGTTATTAATTAGATTATAATTAGCACATATACTTAATGAATGGACTGAAAGAATGAGTAAAAGATCGTAAAATGCTTACTCAATGAATGGCCACACTTCATCACATTGGCGCAACACATACATATGTGCCTGTTGAATCTCATCTACAGACAATCGACGGGTTTTGCCTCCTCCTACAGGTCTACCCATTTCGGCAAATATAGACAGACCCCCATCGAAGTCTATTGGACCACCGTCATAGTTCCGCTCAAGTTGATTGAATCGCGTGTCTATACCATGTAGGTATCTTGAGCAGAATGTTAGACATTCTTCTGCTAGGTATCCTTCAGCAATTGATCCCTCCGGACGACTTTTATTACGAACATATGATTTCAATGTTCGCAAGTACCTAATTTGAGAAAAAAATATTTGGATGAATATATCAAGAACGATCAAATACATTGTGCGAATGAGACGAGACGATTACCTCTCGATAAAATACATCCACCGGTAATGAAATGGGCCGCCGAGTTTGACCTCATTTGCCAAGTGAACGGTCAAATGCACCATGATATCAAAGAAGGAAGGTGGAAATATCATCTCTAACTTGCACAATGTGAGCGCAATATCCCTCTCCATCTGTTCAAGTTGGTCCACTCTAAGTACCTTCGAGCACAACTGTCTGAAAAAAGTGCTGAGCTCAATTAACGGACCGGACACCTCTTCGGTTAAATTCCCACGTATAGCAAGAGATAACAATCGCTGCATAAGAACATGACAATCGTGGCTCTTTAATCCAGACAACTTCCGACCGTTCTCTTACACGCATCGTGCGATATTCGAAGAATAACCGTCTGGCGTTTTCACAGACCGTAGGAATGCACATAAGGCTGCCTTTTGCTGTGAGCTCATGGTGTAGCATGCAACTGGCAACACATACTTATCCCCAATCTCTTGGGGATGAAGTGATTTTCGGATGCCCAACTCCTTAAGATCGAGACGAGATTTAAGATTATCCTTCGTCTTACCGTCGAGATTCAGCAGTGTTCCTATAATGTTGTCACACATATTTTTCTCGATATGCATGACATCCAAGTTATGCCGCAAGAGTAGGCTGCTCCAGTACGGTAGTTTAAAGAAAATACTCTTCTTCTTCCAGTTATGCTCATGCGTAGAATCTTCATGCGTTCTCTTCTTTTTACCTTTTCCAAGTGCCACGGCATCAAGCTGATCCAATTCGCACAAGACTTCTACCCCCGAAAGCTGCTCCGGGGCCTTTGCAAGTTCCTTCTTGCCGTTGAAAACTCTTTTATTCTGCCTCTACATATGGCCGTCAACAAGGAATCTTCGATGGCCCATATAACAGAACTTGCCTCCGTTCTTCAACCGTAATGAATCTGTCTCCTTATTGCATATAGGGCACGCCAATTTTCCTTTAGTACTCCACCCGGATAAGTTGGCATATGCAGGAAAATCATTGATGGTCCATAGAAGTGCCGCATGCATCCGAAAATTCTGGCGCAACGAGGCATCATACGTATCGGCCCCAACTTCCCATAACTTGTTCAACTCCTCAATCAACGGCTGCAAGTAAATGTCAATATCATTACCAGGCGACCTGGGTCCGGGAATGAGCAAGGAGAGCATTGTGTATGGCTTTTTTAAGCACATCCAGGGAGGCAAATTGTATGGAACTAGAACAACTGGCCAAATGCTATACGACACACTCATATTTCCAAAGGGATTGAAGCCATCGCTAGCAAGCCCTAACTTGACGTTGCGAACTTCACATGCGAATTCAGGATATGTATGATCAAAATCTTTCCACGTCAGAGAGTCGGCCGGATGTCTCATAATCCCGTCATCTGTACGTTCTCGTGCATGCCACCTCATGTGCTCAGCAGTCTTCGATGACATAAACAACCTCTGAAGCCTGTCCCTGAGCGGGAAGTATAGGAGAACCTTTGCAGATACATTTTTCTTCCTTCAATTGGTACTAGACTCGGCATCCGTCTCTTTATATCTCGTTGCTCCGCATATGTGGCATGACCGCGCATGTTCGTACTCTTTCCGGTACAACATACAATCGTTCACGCATGCATCAATTTTCTCATAACCCAGACCGAGATCTTTAATTGTCTTCTTCGCCTCGTAGAATGATTTCGGTACTGTCTCACCCATAGGAAAAGCCTCTTTCAGCAATTCTACCAACATATTAAATGACTTATTATTCCAACCATTGAGGCACTTCAAATGAAGAAGCTTTACAATGAAAGAGAGTTTTGAAAACTTCTCACACCCCGGGTATAGAGGTTGTTCGGCATCTTTAAGCAATCTGTAGAACTTGTCCGCTTCGATATTGGGCTGATCACCTGACGGTGTTTCCGTGCCTATTCCACCTTGCAAATCATGTATCATACCCTGCATGTCATCATCATCGTCTGTATTAATATTATCATCAGCGATCACTGTGTTTGAAGTTTCACCGTGAGCTGCCATGGGGACTGCATCTAGCTCCTCACCGTGCGAGAACCAACGGGTATAGGTAATGTCAATGCCACGCATTACCAGATCAACCTCACATTCCTCTCGAACCTTCCTAATCACCCTTCCGCAGTCTATACAGGGATACACAATTTTTCCATCAAGCGGTGCAAGACGCTCAAATGCAAAATCCAGAAATTTCCTGACTCCTTCTCTGTACTCTTGGCTCATGCGATTCGAATTACGCATCCAACTCTTATCGATCGAAGACATCTTCGTCTATCTGGCTATACAACACCTGACATATAATTTCAAACAATGTTATAAGACTCCGCACAATTTCGGTTTCGGTTCTCGATTATGGAACACCGAACCAAAGCTTCTACAGACCATCCACATCCCTAATGGATGGGTGTATTATGATGAGTAGACTAGTCACATAGTAAACCTAGGGTTGGTGGCCAGCATTTGAACTGCTGATAGTTCGAATGCTAGGCATAGCACCAAAGTTATGCGATAGTAAGTCAACAAGTCAGGGAGCCTCATCAAGTAAACACTTGGGGTCTGACGGTTCTCTCTGTCACTCGAGTAGATTTATGGCTTTAGCATACCTCATATCACACCGAACCGACAAAAACCGACCATTTCGGTTTCGGTTTCGGTTTCGGTTTTGATTTTTCGTAAACTGAAAAAAATATAACCGACAAAACCAACACCGAAACCGACCGACAAAACCGACGCTCACCCTAGTCTAAAAACTACATTTTGCCCCCCATTCCCCCATTCAATTCAGTTTTGATAGGATATAAAAAATCAATGTTTTAATTAAAACACGAAAACTCGACTCGACTCGAAACCTTAATGAGTCGAGTAGACTCGACAACTCGGCTAAAACCCGACAAAACTCGAGTCGGATCGAAACTCAGCCGAGTCGGATCGAAACTCGAGTTTTGGATCGAGTCGGATCGAAACTCAGCCGAGTCGAGTCGACTCGGCCGAGTGTAGAGTCGACTCTGCGAGTTTTAAAACAGTGTAAAAATTACCAATTGAGGGAATTAAGCAATTTTGATAAGATAGAAATTACTCATATGAATGAATTGGAATAACTCATATGAATCGTATGATAATAACTCATATGAATGAATCGTATGAATGGATACATTCCCATTCCCCCCACGCACCGTCGCCATCTTCGAATAAAGTATTTTCTACGGTAAAACCCAAAACATAACTGGAAGAATAAAGTATTTTCAAGCCCAAAACATAAGGAAAAGAGACACAATCAATTAGGTCAAACCCAAAACATAACTGGATACATTCCCATTCTATTAGGTCAAACCAAAAATATTAGGTCAAACATAAGGAAAAGAGACACAATCAATTAGGTCAAACCCAAAACATAACTGGAATGTATCCAATTCGCGACGGTGCGTGGGGGGAATGAGAATGTATCCATGTCACTCTTCAAATCTATTAGGTCAAACCCAAAACATAAGGAAAAGAGACACAATCAAAATTCAAGCAAATTCAAGCAAAATATATCAATATACATTCAAGGAGGAGGAGCTCACCGGGGGGAGGAGGAGGAGGAGGAGCTCGCCGGCGCGCACGAGAGGAGCTCACCGGAGTCCACAGGAGGAGGAGGAGGCGGAGCTTGCCGGCGCGCACGAGAGGGGAGGGGTGGCCGGCCGGCCGGAGGGGGGGAGGGAGGCCGGGGAGGGGGGGGGAGGCCGGGGAGGGGGGGAGGGTGGCCGGGGAGGGGGGGAGGCCGGGGAGGGGGGGAGGGTGGCCGGGGAGGGGGGGAGATTGAGAGAGAGAGAGAGAGAGAGAGGGGCGGGGAGGGGTTTAGATCGAAACACAATAGAAGGGGGGATCGCTGAATCTGTTATAAAACAGGGTTTTTACCGACGGACATTTTAACTTCCGTCGGTGATAATACTTTTTACCGACGGCATACTACTTTTCGTCGGTAAAACTCAATACCTTTTTACCGACGGATATTATAAGTCCGTCGGCCAAATACCGACGGTAATTAAATATCCGTCGGTATAATGTCCCGACGAAACTCAGGGTTTGGGTTCCATTTTTTTTCCAGAGGCTCGGTTTTTACCCTGAGTTTCGTCGGGACAATTTTACCGACGGATATTTAATTACCGTCGGTATCGTACCGACGGATATTTAAATATCCGTCGGTATAATGTCCCGACGAAACTCAGGGTTTGGGTTCCATTTTTTTTCCAGAGGCTCGATTTTTACCCTGAGTTTCGTCGGGACAATTTTACCGACGGATATTTAATTACCGTCGGTATCGTACCGACGGCCATAAAAAATCCGTCAGTATAATTAGTTATACCGACGGATATATAAAGTCCGTCGGTAAAAATCTCCGACGGAACTCAGGGTTCCATTTTTTCCTAGAGGCTTGGTTTTTTCCCTGAGAATTGTCGTGACCTTTTACCGACGGTCTTTATGTAGCCGTCGGTATAAAGTATATTACCGACGGTACATATATGTACCGTCGGTATAAATAATTGTACCGACGAAAACTATTGTACCGTCGGTAATAAATGTGCAAAAAAAATTTAAAAAATTAAAGTTATATTACCGACGGATATTATTGTAACCGTCGGTAAAAAGTGTATTATTACCGACGGTGATAAAAATGTCCGTCGGTAAAGACCCTCTTTCTTGTAGTGCATTTACAATGTCCAAGGTTCGTGCGCGAAGGATGGCCGAAGATGAAGTAGCAAAGGAGCAATGATAGAGCGCGATAGGAGGCTCGACACGGAGGACCGAGGCGCCCACTTCAGCAAGTTGACACCCTGGGCGCCAATTGTGCGGTGCCTAGTCACTGCCGGGCGCCAGGGCTGGAGGCAGCCTATGGTTGGCACCTTGGGTGCCACTTTTGGCGCCTAGGACGAGCGTCCACTACAACAGATCAGCCCAATTTTGGCGGTTAAAAATGATCGATAAATCATATACTAGGCGGCTTGGCCGCCGAATCTGATCGCCATAATTGAATCCGTCGTAAAAGCTTTATTTGGTGATAGCCGTCGATTTTGTTGTCATATATGCGGCGGTTCAGGTGCTGGATTTGTTTTGCCGCTGAATTTATAAGCTCAGTAATTACAGAGGTACATGCTGCCGAATTAGATAACTATTGAGTGGGCCACGGTAAAATAAAAAATAGTGGGAGTTGAGAGACTCCTGGAGTCTTGATTAGACCCCACCGAGTCTCCCTAAAGCGGAATCGATCTTTGCTCTCGAGATGACAACTGAAGCCCGCGCGACCATCTCATCTACAAGTCACATGCGCTACAGTTGGTAAGGAATTTGTTTTATTTTAATAATGCATTGTAAAATAAGAGAATGTAGAAGCTTCCTCCAGTTGGACGAAAATCTTTTCGGTAGGACAAGATTGTTGATGATGCAATCCTCTGGGCTCCATCGCCATTGATCTCCATGAGGAGCAGATAGAGGCGCATTTAACTTGACCGCACGTTAGCTGCATGATAATCCGCCACACCATAGACTCTCTCTCTCTCTCTCTCTATATATATATATATATATATATATATATATATATATAGAGAGAGAGAGAGAGAGAGAGAGAGAGAGAGAGAGAGAGAGAGAGAGAGTTTGGGGGAGGGTTAAAACAGAGTTAAAAAAAAAGGGAGATAGAGAGACATAGCAGATAGAGAGAGGGAGAGAGATATATAGAGAAACAGAGAGAGGTTAGCTGGGGTCGAGTTAGATAGGAACCGGTGGGGGGGAGGGTGCGGAGGCCGGGAAGAGAGAGAGAGAGAATATAAAGAGAGGGAGAAAAAGAGAAGAACTTAGAGAGAGAGAGAGAGAGAGAGAGAGAGAGAGAGAGAGAGAGAGAGAGAGAGATGAACATGTGCTTGCAGGGATTCCGATTGGAGAAGATAGGAGACAAACCGGGCTTCTTTCGATCGGAGAAGAGAGAGGAAATGAACGAGAGGGGGGGGGAGGTCCAGAGATCGTGCAACATGATCAATTATTAACTTGGTAGCGTGGCGAGCGATCGAGGGATCGATTATTAGCGTGGCGTTCCGTTTTGAGGAATCAATCCGTTCGATTTGATCGAGCGATCGATTTTTTTAAAGGCCCTTGTTTCATTCTGAATTTTTAAGCAAATTGAAATTTGTGTTTTTCCATGTTTGTTGATCAAGAATTTTCTTCCCATTAAGAAAAAAAGGTTAGTTAGCATGCACTAACAAAGCCAAATAATTTAGAAATCACAGCTTAATTTGGAATATCGGAAATTAAAGCCAGATTTTGGCTTGAAACAAGTCATTTACAATGTCCATGGTTCGTGCGCGAAGGATGGCCAAAGACGAAGTGGCAAAGGAGCAATGATAGAGCGCGATAGAAGGCTCGACACGGAGGACTGAGGCGTACAGTTCAGCAGGTTGACGCCCTGGGCGCCAACTGTGCAGTGCCTAGTCACTGCAGGGCGACAGGGCTGGGGGCAGCCTCAGGTTGGCATCTTGGGTGCCACGTTTGGCGCCTAGGACGAGCGTCCACTACAACGGATCAGCCCTATTTCGACGGTTAAAAATGACCGATAAATCGTATAGCCGCCGAATCTGATTGCCGTAATTGAATCCGTCGTAAAAGATTTATTTGGTGATAGCCATCGATTTTGCTGTCATATATGCGGCGGTTCAGGCGCTAGATTTATTTTGCCCCTGAATTTATATGCTCAATAATTACAGTGGTACATGCCACCGAATCAGATAACTTTTGAGCAAGCCACGGTAAAATAAAAAATGGTGGGAGTTGAGAGACTCCTGGAGTCTCGATTAGACCCCACCGAGTCTCCCTAAAGCGGAATCCATCCCTGCTCTGGGGATGACAACTGGAGCCCACGTGACCATCTCATCTACAAGTCACGTGCGCTACAGTTGGGAACGGATTTGTTTTATTTTAATAATGCACAGTAAAATAAGAGAATGTAGAAGCTTCCTCTAGTTGGACGAAAATCTTTTCGGTTGGACGAGATTGTTGATGATGCGATCCTCTAGCCTCCATCGCCATCGATCTCCATGAGGAGCAAATAAAGGCACATTTAACTTGGTCGCACGTTAGCCGCATGATAATCCGACGCACCATAGACTCTCTCTCTCTCTCTCTCTCTTATATATATATATATATATATATATATATATATATATATATATATATATATATATATATATATATATATATATCCGTTGTCCACAATCGTCCGATGCATCACTCTATGCATCAGATGCACGCGGCCGCTGCATCAGATGGCTGCGGACCACGGACCGCACCTAAGCAGTCCCATGCATATATATATATATATATATATATATATATATATATATATATATATATATATATATATATATATATATATATATATATATATATATATATATATATATATATATATATATATATATATATATATATATATATTCTTACTCATGGCCTCTTACAAGTGGGGCTTAATAATGATTCGAGCCATCCGATCAAATTCGATGGAGGGCTGAGATCAACCCTCCCTCTCTCTATCATTTTCTCTCTCTCGATCAACTAACACCACAGACCCCGACCCCGACCCCGACCCCGACCCCTTCCCCTCAGGCTTCGGCAGCCCTCCGACCCCGACCCCGACGGCTCCGGTTCCGACACCGACCGCCCCCTCCCGTCCGGCAGCACCAACCCCGCATCCCCCTCCCCAACCGACCCCCCTCCCCGACCGGAACACCCCCGCAGCTCCGTGCCCCACGCCTGCCCGTCGCTCTGCGCCCCGCGTCGGTGCCGGAGCCGGAGGGGATCGGGCTACCGGAGGGGGGGTCGGGGGGCTGTCATGGGGGTCGGGGGTTACCGATTGAGAGAGAGAGAGAGAGAGAGAGAGAGAGAAAGAGAGTGAGGGAGGGATAATCTGGACCATCTTGATCGGAACGGATGGTCCAGATTATTAATAAGAGGCCATGAGTAAGATTATCTATATATATATATATATATATATATATATATATATATATATATATATATATATATATATATATATATATATATATATATATATATATATATATATATATATATATATATATATATATATATATATATATATATATATATATATATATATATATATGGGGACGGGGAGCCTGGACCTCAGGTGCAGCGTTGAGGCTGCACCGGTCCCTGCATGCGTGCCACCTGTCCCATACTCGGCGCCCGAATCGGCCCTCCTTAATTAAATCTCGTTTTTGAACTACAGCCGTCCGATGGCACGGAGCAGCAGCCGCCTGATTGCCAAAGGCTTAGCCGCACCGCACCGCACCAGAGAGTCACCGTCCGATTGCATAGATCAAACGGCTTAAAAAAATATCACGGTTACTGTAGCCGCTACAGTAACCGCGATTTTGTTTTGAGCCGTTGGATCCATGCGATTGGACGGCTGAAATCATTATCGTGGTTACTGTAGCGGCTACAGTAACCGCGATATTTTTTTCAGCCGCCCGATCGCTTTGATCCAACGGCTGAGCCTTGGTGCGGTGCGGGCGGCTGAGGTTTGGTGCGGTGCGGGTCTTGGTCCGTTTGATCTATGCGATCGGACGATGACTCTCTGGTGCGGTGCGGTGCGGCTGAGCCTTTGGCAATCAAGCGGCTGCTGCTTCGTGCCATCGGACGGCTGCGGTTCAAAAATGAGATTTAATTACGGAGGGCTGATTCGGGCGCCGAGTATGGGACAGGTGGCACGCATGCAGGGACCGGTGCAGCCTCAACGCTGCACATGAGGTGCAGGCTCCCCGTCCCCTATATATATATATATATATATATATATATATATATATATATATATATATATATATATATATATATATATATATATATATATATATATATATATATATATATATATATATATATATAAAATAAGGGACAACGGTTGTGGGGGAGACAAATGAACTGAGACAAAGCAACGGCTGAGATTTATGGAGAGGAGGGGGATAAACAAGGAGACTCCATCACAGTCGTCTGTTTTCCCCCTTAAATTCCCCTCTTAAATCACCCTAACCCTTCCCACCCCTCTTAAATCACAGTCGTTCGTTTCCCATCCCCCCCTCTCTCTCTCGAAAATTGCTATCCCCTTTTAATTCGCCGACCTAACCGGTTTCCCATCACTCTCTCTCAAAATCCCATTCCTCATTCCTCTCTCTTTAAATCACGATCCCCCTTTCTGCTGCTTCTCTCTCTCTCTCTCTCTCTCTCTCTCTCTCTCTCTCTGCCGACGTGAGGAGCGGTGCCGGTGCGGTGCTGACATGCTGAGAAGCTGCCGAGCGAAAGGAGGAGCAACGGCCATGGTTGATCCCTTATTCCCCATCCACCTCTATCTCGAAATCCCATTCCCTAACCCTCTCTCTCTCAGCCAATGTGAGGAGTAGTGCCGGTGTGGTGCTGAGATGCTGCGGTGCTGGTGCAATGCTGAGATTAGGTGGTTGATCCCCTATTCCGGACGGTGCTGGACGTGGTGTTGCCGGGTGGTTCGCAAATTACTCAGCGTACGCGATTGCGATGTCGGAGGCTGTGTGGGGGGAGGATTGCAGAGAGTTCGTGCCGAAGAGGTGACTTGACAAAAGAGGGGGGATTTCGTGGCAGCAGAGGCGTGCAAGTTTTCTGGTGTTCCACGCCAGGCCTAGGACGTGCCTAGGGAGGGAGATGGCATACGTGCAGATGAAGTCGGTGGCAGCGACGGTGATTCAGAATTTTGAGGTGGACATGGTGGCCGCCGGCCGAGAACTCTCTCTCTCTCTCTCTCTCTCTCTCTCTGTGTGTGTCTCTCTCTACTGTTTTGCCCTCTCTTTCCCATTCCCTTCTCTCCTCTGTTCACCCCCCCTCTTCTTTACCGTTCTATTTTTCTTTATTTGTTTTCTCTTTCAGGTTTTCCCTTTTCCTGTTTTCCTCCCTCCCCATCTCTTTCCCGTTCCCTTGTTTCCCATTCTCAGCTTTCATCCCTCTATTATCTCAATTTTTTCCATTTACTTTTTTCTCTTGGTTTTTTCTTATCTGTTTCTTCTCCCCCTCCCCCTCCTCTGTTTTGTTTTAGTTATTTTGTTTTTTTCCATTCTCTATTTTCCTTTCTGCATTTTCCCTTTTTTTATTTTTGCCGTTTTGTTATCCCATTCTCTGTTTTCCTTTCTTTCCATTCTCTGTTTTTTCTTTTATTATTTTGGAGTGGTTGAGAACTTACAAGAAAACTCATGACTTTAATTCTTCATATTACCTCCCTCGTTTGTGAAATAGAGACTTAATTCCATTCTCTGTTTCCTTTCTCCATTTTCCCCTTTTATTTTCGCCGTTCTGTTTTCCCATTCTCTGTTTTCCTTTCTTTCCATTCTCTGTTTTTTTTTTTGGAGCGGTTGAGAACTTTCAAGAAAACTCCTGACTTTAATTCTTCCTATTACCTCTCTCATTTGTGATATAGACTTAATTCCATTATCTGTTTTCCTTTCTCCATTTTTCCCTTTTTATTTTTGCCATTTTCTTTTCCCATTCTCTGTTTTCCTTTCTTTCCATTCTCTCTGTTTTCTTGGAGCGGTTGAGAACTTACAAGAAAACTCCTGATTTTGTAATGGACAAGTCCCCTCTTTTTTTGTTTTTTGAAAACTGGTTTGCTAAAGCTTTTGGTGGCTTGGGAGAGAAGAAAAGAAGTGGGTTAGGTCCAGCTAAATCTTTATATGGATTTGTTTGTCCATTATAGATTTAATCTATAAAACCCAAATCAATGTTTTTAGGGTCGCGGATGTAGCAAAGATATCAAGATCTTTAAACTAATGAGTTCATAATTATCTCACAAAAATTCCCATTTAAAATTTTTTCATTACTCTGATTCAAAATTGTAGCCCTGTTCCTTCAGGGCTTGGTGCCATGCATGGCCGTCCTGGAAAAAAATATCTTGGGGGATGCATTAAAGATTGTGGAAAAGGATAAGATCAGCAAAGGTAAACACAAGGGATTATTAGCCTAAGACCCCTTTAACCAACTCAACATTTGGATAAACCAACTGAACCTTTTCATTTGAGCTCCATCCCCTCTAACCAACCAAACATTAGGATAAACCCTTCTCCTTTTTTTTAATCCCTAAACCACCCTCACACCCTCCTTCTTTAGGTTTGGGGGTGGCGGACGACGGGCGGCGCGAGCGGCGGAGGTAAAGGCAGCAGTGGCGGTGGGCGCAAGCGACGAAGGCGGCAGTGGCGGATCCAGTAAGGTCCACGACCTGTAGATCTAGGTCTAGGGCTCACCCCATGGCCTGTAGATTAGGTGGGGGGTTCGGTTAGGTTCAGCGGCGGGGGGTTCGTTTAGATCCGATGGTAGTGGCGGGGGGTTTGGATAGGTCCAACGATTGCAGCAACGGTGGGGGGTTCGGTTAGGTCCGGCGATGGCAAGGGAGGGGAAGGTTGGAGGCTAATATCCTCTCAAATATTATTATATTTTATTCTAAAGGACATGAATGAATGAAGTAGCCCAACTAGAGATTGTGCATACTTCAAAAGAGGATATTTCCTTTTGATTTTTTAGTGGACCTTCATTTTGAAGCCATGGGTTGGAGTTGCTCTTAGATGCCACAGCGGAAAGAGACATGTAGACGGAGGAAGAGAGGGGATAGAGATAGAAAGAGAACAAGTTGAAGTTGGTCGATCTACATGGCCTTCTCCTACATTACTCCTTCCTCATTCACTCCGGCACTGGGCCAACTACACCTTGAGCACCCTCTCTCTTCCCAACTGCAACACCACCATCATCCAAACCTCTGGCCACCACCTAACAAAAATTCTGCTTGACACTTGGCGCCATGACCGGTGAAACCATGGCTGACGATCAAGGCAACATGGCGCATGGTTTCCAGGGATACTAGGTAAAAAATAATAAAAATAGTTTTTTTTTGCTGGACCGGCCAGCCAAACCTCTCCAACATGGGAGATCTGAGATGAAGTATCACCAGACCAAGAGCCAGTTGGTAACAAGTAGCTGCTTTAAAATTGTGTTTAGGGCATTGTGGTAAAATCTATGTTTTTACAAATTGTACCCCATGAATGTGTTTTAATCCATATTGTCAGCTATCTCCTGTCATGGTAGTACAGCTTAGTAAATAGGTGGTTGTTTTATCACATGTTAAGTCCTTTACAGTTTTACCTTAACTTAAAACCAGACTTGACCTCCCTACAACAATTCATTTGTATGCCAACAGTAACAACAGTGAGGCCTTGGGTTGGGTTGTCTGGAGGTTATCCCCTCACAACCATTAGTTTGAGTGCTGGTCGGGGTTGAAATCAGCCTACAGCCGTGGAATGCCACTAAAGCATGTGTGAGGCCTTGGGTCGGGTTGTTTGCGTGTTGTACCTTCATAGTTATTCTTTTGCATGCATGCTGGTTGGGGTTGAAATCAGCAATCTACCGTCGAATGCCACCAAAGTATGGGTGAGGTTTTGGGTCGGTTCATCTAGGGTGTATCCCCTCCAATAGGGGGTTTCGAGTTAAAACCTCATCACAAATTATTAGTTTGCATACCGGTCTGGCTGAGTGGGGTGGGCAAACTTCAAGGTTCTGTTGCCACCATCAAAATATTATTGACACCCTCAAATTATTGGACCCGTGATAATATTGCTACCGGTCTATATATGTTCTATTGCCACCCTTGAAATATTATGACCCCCCCACCCTCTCCCCGTTCGAAATATATCGTTGCCCATGAATTATATTGCCGCTCTCTGCAGGTGTTGAGGTTGCAGAGAGCACGTCTTCGACGATGAGAGTCTAATTTTAGTATGCATCCATGATATTGTAATTTTTGTGAACATATCTATATCATGTGTCAAGCTTATTATGCTCCTCATTTAGCCAGAGATTTCTTTTATATTTAAGGTCAGCTATATTTGTTTCAAAAACATCATTAGAACAAAAGTTTTATTTGGGTTTGTGGTCTGGAGCCACCTCTATATCTTTCCATTATATCCCTCAATGTGATTGTGAGTAATGAATATATTCAAGGATGTGTTGTATATTGAAAGTGTAATTTTTTTTATGCATTCGAAG
This sequence comes from Chamaelirium japonicum, assembly GCA_947650365.1. Classification (NCBI taxonomy): domain Eukaryota; kingdom Viridiplantae; phylum Streptophyta; class Magnoliopsida; order Liliales; family Melanthiaceae; genus Chamaelirium; species Chamaelirium japonicum. Next base: position 8,437,388 of record OX393558.1, read on the forward strand.
ATGTGTTGTATATTTAAGGATGTAAATTTTAATTTTAAGTATTAGAAATGTGGGTCATATGCAGTTTGCATACATATCTTATTCCGTTTGAAGTTTTAAAACCGTTTGTATACATATCTGTATTATTTGCAGGTAAGGAATGAGTCTTTAATAAATAGTTGGTTCTTTGATTTTTTTTTTTTTGCTTTTATGCATGCATTGTAGTATGAGATTGCTTATATTTTATACTAATAAAAATGTTGTTTTCTATCTATGGAATTTTCATTATGTACCTTGGAAATCCTGGGTATTCTCTGGGACTTTTGTCTTTGGTAACACTAAAAGAGATTGGATATTGATAGGTATTTGTTACTGTTAATATCTATTTTAGTTTTTGGTAGATCATGGATAATTAAAAAGAACCATTTGACCAGTTTGTATGATGTTCATCTTTAGTTCGAATATATGTGCATTGGTTGAATGCATAAAAAGAACCATTTGGCCAGTTTGTATGATGTTCACCTTTAGTTCGAATATATGTGCATTGGTTGAATGCCCAATGTCGTTGATATAAGTGACGATAAGCACTGTAATAAAACACCACTGATGGGAATATATCCGAATTATTATCTTCAGTTTGGGATTATTATTCTGCTATTATTTGGTGCTTTACTTTCCTTACCTGTTATTTTAGTTTCAAGTTTCAAGTTTAGTTTTATTGTCTAGTGCATCAATGTTTTCTGTCTTAATCGTTTATTTTAGTATCCTTTTTTATGGGATAAAGCTTAATTTTATTCTTTTTTGCCTAAGTAATATGTGGATTTCTTCATAATGCATTTTTACTAGCTTGGCATGCTATTTTGAGTTTCTTCTTTTGCTTTGTCAATCATTCAAACAATCCTATGTTGATCTTTGAAAAAGAAAGTACGCTCGTTATTCTTGGTTTGCCCTTCTCATATGTGGTTACTGGGTAACTCAATGGATTAGGTTGGGCCGGAATGCATGCTTACAGAAGGTTCAAAATTGGGTGATAAATGCAGCGTGAAAAGATCTGTCATTGGTCGTCACTACAGAATTGGTTCAAATGTTAAGGTGCATTACATAAACATGACAATAAAGAGATTGTCTTGAGCTCTTGATTCGTTTATCTCTATTATAAGAGGCAATGTCGATCTTTCAAAACCCTACAATATCGTAGTGTCTTGATTTATTCACCAAAGAACACAAGTGCAGACAGTTGGAGAAACTCCTGCACGTAGTCTATGTTTTAAAGTTTTAATGTTTTTCGACTTGCAGATTGTCAATTCAGTGGTGATGAATCATGTCACGATCGAAGATGGGTGTTTGGTTCAAGGATCTGTTGTTTGCAGCAATGTGCAACTTCAAGAGCGTGATGTTTTGAAGGATTGCCAGGTCACTCCCCCTCCCTCCCTCTCTCTCTCTCCTCTTTCTGTCTCTCTATCTCTCATGTGTGCGCACGTGGTGCTTGCTTAAGTGAAATGGATGTATAGAGTGCTACTCTCTACTACAATGCGCATGTGTAGAGGGCTATCCTACAGCTTGGGGCAACCCAATACTATTTATTCTGTCTGAACTCTGAAGCAAGGGCTTTTACTGACAAGTAGGAGTTTCCATCCCTAAAATAGAAATCTCTCAAGCATATTTCTCTGCTCCTTATCCAATGAGAATTAAGAAACAAGGACAGTTTGGGATCCAATTAGAATTAGAGGATCCAAAAGCATCATCAAACAAGTCTTAGAACTAGAATCAGCAATAACACAGAATCTTCAAGCCAAAGATAGGTTAACTACTTCCTTTTGATGCAAAAGCATATTCAAACAGGATGATCTATCGGTCTAGGTCGATGTCTATGTAGATGACTTTCGTTTGCTGGAATTAAGTCCTGACTTGGATGGAAGTTTGATTTTGCACATTCCTCAATTTGCTAAATATTTAGGATTTGATCAAAGGAGTAGGAAAATGATCGGTTTGTTAGTTTTAGAAGAACTATTGATGAAATGAGAAATCAGTCAAGGAGTTGGTGGGGTGTGAAACCAAAATGGCCAGTGGTGACAAAGAACGGTCCAAATGTTCCCTGACCATTGTGTTCTTATTGTAACAGGTTGATGCAACATCGAATTCGTCTATTATACCATATTCTCTTTGCACAACATCAGATTATTTTATTAAACTTAGAATATTATTAATTAATTTTGAAATTAATTATTGATATTTTTATATTAGGAGTTTTATGAAAAAGTAAACTGTTGTTTTTGTTGGGTTTGGAGTAGTTTTTTGTGTTTCTTTTCTATTTAAAAGGCATACATAGAAGTTGATTTTTCGTGGATTGTAAATTCTTTTCTTTCGTGGATTGACATAGGCTTGCCTGGGATGGGAATCGGATTGGACCCTGAATATTGTATTTTTTCGTGAATGCTGTATTTTTTTCCTTCTCTACCATATTTCTTCTACGATGGTATGCCGTGATCGATATTTTTTTAATTGAACATGATGCACCACTCCGTCACGGATGTCTGTACGAGCCTTCTGCTGGAGGCGCCATGCCACCCCGTTGTGTACAACCCTGCTATTTATTCGAGGCGCCACGCCGCCACTGCTTTGTGTACGAGCCTGCTGCTGGAGGCGCCACGCCGCCATCGCTGTCTGTACGAGCCTGCTGCTGGAGGCAGCACGGAGGGATTCTGCGCCATTGGGCAGTGGTGGAAGCGTATTTTTTGTGGCTTGAAGTGTATTTTTTTTTTCTAAATAGACACTGTTTAGACGTGACGAATGAATACACTATACTATAGGCTTATTTTTCCAACTAATCATTTTTCAAGTACGAGTATTAATAAAAGTGCAGTGTATTATTTTGGGATGGATTTCTTATTATTCGTGGCAGTTTTTTGAGAAATTTTAGTGCGCCACATCGATTTTAGTATGGGTGTGGATCATGCATTTTGGGGTACACAAAATTGTTACCAAGTTTCTACATCTTCTCAATTTGATTTATTTGTACTCATCACCTTATCTGATACTGTAATATTAGTGTTGGAAGAGTGGGGACGTGAGGTGGATGGCATGGGGTGCGATCAGGGATTCCAAGAGATGGTGCTGGGTTTAAGAGAGAGAGAGAGAGAGAGAGAGAGAGAGAGAGAGAGAGCAGCTATGATGGAAGAAAGGGAGTACTCCCACATTCAAACCGATGACAGTTTACTGGTATAGGTGGATGTCAAGTTGGGGACAGCTGCTATCTTGATAGGTTTTGCTTGAAAATCAATGGGTTGAGTCGGGTCGGGTCGGGTTTACCCAGCATCCATTCACAGTCTGTGATGGGTTCAACAGACGGCTGTGATCAGGACACCTATGATGGTGAGTTGTAACGTAATAAAAAATTTAAAAATAAAGAATAAATATTTAAACGAATCTGATCGAGTCTTAGCGGTTGTATTCTCATTGACCCATTGATCATCCTGATATGGTTTGGACCCTCCGATATGGTAAGTTAAAATA
>OX393558.1:8443379-8640879 GCA_947650365.1 Chamaelirium japonicum
GTAGTTGCGTCGACTCGCCTCTGCTTGATGATGGACGTTTTTCCCCTGCAAAGGAGGTGCAAAGTCTACTGGAAAACCCAAACGGGCTCGGGGTTGGGGCTGGTTCTCCCCAAATTTCTGGACAGAGGTTCCAGGATCGAGGCTCGTTTCTTCATACACTAGGGCCTCCTCGGTGCCTTGACGAGCATCTTCGGTAATGGTTTCTAGTGTGAAGATGTCTGCGAGAGTTCGAGTACGCTGAGTGTAGACGCATACTACTTGGGGAACGTCATCCTTCGGGTTTTCTGGATCGCCATGTTGGAGTAGTGGAGACTCGACGACAGGTGAAAGGCTTGTTGGAGCAAACGTATTATTGTTCGTCCCGGCCATGGCGAAACTTGCAGCAACTCCTTCAGACGTACGGATGAAAGGAGAGGAGGTCCCACCGGGCGTGCCAGAAATCTGTATGCGTAAAAAAAAGATTTGGGTCATCTTTATTGCAAACACACGATTACAGAGGTCGAGAATCGGGGGTGGTGAGCCGGGTGCGGTAAAGATTTGATCAGAAGATTATGGGAGAGATCCTCTGGAGGGTCCATTTGATCCGCGTCTCCACGTTACTTCATGCGAGAGCTCTAAAGGGGTTGCCTAGGATAGAGATCTTTACAAAGTGAGGGTTTTTTGAGAGGCTAATAAGTCTTTGTGTCACCCTCAATCATTGCTAGATCTCTGCGTCCTTGATCATCGGTTCGTGGTGTCGATCGTACTTCTGGCGTCGGTTTTGGCTTGGCTTTGGTGTGGATCTGGCTCCTGTGTTGCTTCGGTACTTGCGCTTGAACATGGACAAGTAGAGACTTGCGATGCTTTAGTTCTTCCAGATTTCGCATCGTATCAGCTAGAACTTGCGGTGCTTTGCTCGTGACCGTCGTAGTCGCTTGGCTTTGGCACTTGCGTTGCTTCGGCACAGGCTTTACTGGTGCTTTTGCTTCGGCGTTGGTTTGATCTTCTTCTCGAATGGCGATGGTGGTGTCTTCAAGGCTTCGTTCTTTTTTTGGCTTGATAGGCCTTGACAACGGCGGTTATGGCGTTACTTCGGCTTTTCTTCTTCTCCGGGCTTCTTTAGTGTGATCGGAGTTGAAAGCTTCTTGTGAAGACAACGGGTGTAGCACCGATCTTTGTGCAACGGTTGTAGCGTCATCTTTTATTAATGAAGACGGCGGGGGTAGCATCGATCTTCGTGCGACGATTGTAGCGTCGGCTTTTGTTGATGAAGACGGCGGGGGTAGCACCGGCTTCGGGCCTTCTTCTCTAAGCTTTCTTCTTAGTGCGAGGAGTCGACGCCTTTGTTGAAAATGACGAGGTATTGTCGGCTTCGACCTTCTGCTCCGGTCTTTGCTTGTGGCGTCTTCGGAGTTGATGAAGATCATTGGAGACGTTGGGGTGACGGTGACTCCGGGCCTTCTTCTCCAAGCTTTCTTCTTCGTGTGAGGAGTCGAAGCTTTGATCTTTGAGTGCAAGGCCTTCGCTTTGATGAGGACTTCGATGGTCGACTCCGCTTTATTGGAGATGCGCCTTTTAGTTCCTCGCGAAGCCTTCGGTCTTCAAGCGTTGGAGCCCTTTTTGCAGAGCCTTTTCGTCTTCAGCTTTTCGGACCCTTGATGCCTTCCCCCACCCCTTCTATTTATAGGCAAAGGGGGGAGGTTGGGAGAGATATGGCTGCAATATTTTAGTTTTTATCAAATATCTTCCCCTATAACCATCAAAATATTATTTCTTTATTTGAGGGGAACAACTTTATCCCTTTCCTTAACTCATGGGGATAGTTATAGGCATGTTGAGGCTTATCTTTGAAGATAAGTCATCAAGGCGGTTATCATTTTTTTCTTTTCTTTTATTTTCTTTTTTCCCTTATGGTCGGCCACACACCTTCCCATTGGGAGGGGGCACGGTTTTCCATGAAGGGGGGCCGGTGGGCCCCCTTTTTGCATTTGAGTTGTGGGTCCGATGGGGCCTGTTTCCATTGAGTCGGGTCCGCTTCATATGCGGGCCGTTGTGTGTGCGTCGTGTTCGCATGTGGGCCATTGTGTGCGGACCGAGTTCGCATGTGGGCCGTTGTGTGCGGGCCGAGTTTGCATGCGGGCCGTTGTGTGCGAGCCGAGTTTTGCATGTGGACCGTTGTGTGCGGGCCAAGTTCGCATGAGGGCCATTGTGTGCTGGCCAATTTTGCATGCGGGCCGTTGTGTGCGGGCCAATATATATATATATATATATATATATATATATATATATATATATATATATATATATATATATATATATATATATATATATATATATATATATATATATATATATATATATATATATATATATATATATATATATATATATATATATATATATATATATATATATATATATAGAAAGAGAGAGAGAGAGAGGAATGATAAAATGTGTTGTAGCTCGTGTGTCCTGAGCGTGGGTTTTCTGTATTAACATTAATAAAGATGACTTTGGTTATTGCTTTAATTAGAATACTACTTTGGTATATGTTAATGCACATATAATAAAAGGACCCTAGGAAACACAGTAGGCCACTGAGGCGCATGGTGGATCCATACTTGGGAGACCCAGTGGACCAGTTCTATGTAGACCTAGAACTAGTTCACAGCTTTGGTGATGCCGGTCGCTTTACCGAGAATAAGCTGTTGGCAGGTAGAGGATGTGGTGAAGTCTCCACCACGGGAACGTGGGATTCCCATTTACCTGACCAAGCATGATGATCGTGTTGAACAGGAACCAAGACGGTGCATAGTTCAGTGATTCAGACACTGGTGCATAAACCGTCTTACTACTATAGATAATCCATCCTTAACCCTGAAGGACCATGCGCACTGGGCCAACCAGTTGTGTGGTGCTTTGATGTGCCAACGTGTGTGGACCTTCCATAGTCCAATACCACGGTATGTTGGGTTACCCGGCTGGCACTTGGGTGGCATGCAATCCTTACAGGTTATCCGACGTCCAGTGATGGATGAGTGTGTTTTGATGAGTCAATCTGTCCACACAATTAACCCAGGCCTGGTGGTTGTCAGTATGACTGATGACGTTCCGGATGCTAGGCATAGCACCTGAAGGTGTGTCATGCTATAGATGACAAGTCATCAAACCCTAGTCAGATGGTCGATCGGGATCTGACGGTGCTCCCCACCACCCAAGTCGTATCATGGCACCGGTAATAGAAGGGACTAAGGATTATCAGAGTATAGTAGAGAACAGGGTTACGAGGGAGTAACATAAGTTTAGGATCACTAGAGTTCAACTCGCGTCGCACTCTGGGTGGCTACGTGGGTTAATCGGATTATGGCTGATTAACGAAACTTTCGGTGTGTCACCGGAACAGTTAATAAGGAATCCGGTTGGAGCTAGAGATCCCAAACCCTGAAGGTTTCACCCTGTCGTTGCATATAGGAATTGTTCCCCGACCTGGTTAGATACGTTGGATGCGAAGTAGCACGATGGAGCGCAAGTCCGGAGCCTAAGAACCTAATTCACATGTATTAGGGGCCGTAGGGGTATTTTGCTAAATACTGAAATCTAGCTTAGAACATATTGAATATGGATCTTAAAATGAGCGGAATAATTCCAGGAGCTCATAAGCGCTGACGGAACTCGATTCCGAGTAGCGCACTTCACTTAATCTCTCTTTCAGTTTTTCACTTTTTATGAAGGGTATTTTCGTCCAGGCTTCTTGATAGACACTTGGAAACCCTTAAACCGACCCCCCCCTCATCCTAATCTCTTTAGGGCCGGCCCTAGCTTGCGTATGACACTAGGAGGTCGGCCCTATATGTAGATTGGAGGGGGAGGGGCCGGCCCTAGGTGCTCCCCCTCTCCTAAAACCCGACCCCCTCTCCTTCTCTCCCTCTCTGAGTTTCGGCCAAGGAAGAAAGAGGAAGAAGAAGGAAGAAGAAGGAGGAAGGAAGGAGAAGGAAGAAGAGAGAAAGAGAAGGAGGAGACGTACCGGCACGCCGTCGACTTCGCAATGAATTCCTCCGTCGGCTCGTAGTCCTTGCGCTCAGAGACGAGACTTCGAGGATTCCTTAATTCGCAAAGGACAAGGTGTTATCCGATTGCTTCCCTTACGAATCAAGTGCGGTTCCTCATCGTTCCGTTCTCTTCGGATCATAGATCCAAAAGGTATGATAATTCTAAACACCTAACTAGATGCATGCATGTCTTCCGTTGATCGTAGTATGCCTCTAGGGTGTCCGCACATATGCTAAGATCATAGATTTGCATGTAGATTGTTTTGTAGAATTAATTGTAATGAAACATACACCGTATGATCTTCGGATCTATCTTTTGCTTCCGCTGCGACTCTGATAAGCGGATATAATCACAACAATTGGTATCAGAGCACGCTTTGGTGTGTGTTTCATGTATGAATTTATGAAAACATCATGTGAATATATGATGACATATGTTTTCATCGGGGTTCGGTGTAGATCATGCATATGGATTGTGCTATGTATCGTCTTTTTGCAGGTACCGCGCTGAATAGTAATATGTGATTGCATGCCTCCGGGGGTCGGATCCCGGATTTAATTTTGCATTGATTATTATTGTGCCTGTGGATTTTAAGGCTCTAGATGGGCGAGGGTAGAGGTTGACCACCCTCGGATCCCTGGCCATATTTTTAGGATTGTTTCTTTTTCTTTCTTGCGAAATATATACGAACGAGCACTTACTCGAAGCGTGTTAGTTTTCCGGTCACAGGAAGAAGGAGATGATGCTATATCCACGGTTCGGGCAAGCGGTACCATGGCGTGTAAAGACCCGGTGAAAGCATGCACATTAGCGATGATCGGGATCATCGTTGGAGATCGTGCAGAATGGAAGAGCAGGATATCTTGGCTGTGCTATTCAGGTTCAGGGGTCGGACCCTGGACTTGATTCAGTTTGGATGTTATTTCCGTTAATTCTCTTTACTTATTATTTAGAGAACCCCGATGATAATTTTAATTATCTATCTTGCTTGTGAGTGTGTCTCTAGATCAGGCTTAGGGTTAGTACTTAGCTTATGGATTCGTCGGTGTCTCTATATGGTTCTAACACGTGCGAATCTGGTGGCTAGCTAAAAGGAAAGGTGGTAACCGCCCTCGTGGTAGTTCAGGTAGCCAAGTACTGTGCACCGAGATAGATGCAGTGTTAGATTTGTTTAGAGATAACTAATATCCCCATAAGAAGTACAATAACCCTAGTAGGATGCCTTTTCCCTACATGGTCCTAGCGACCAAGTTAGGTTAGGATTCCATTAAGTGATACCCATCCCTAGTTGATGTTTGATGGTAGTGTGAACTCATCACGATTTGGTTATGCCACCATTAGGTTGAGGTCCGACGGAGGTTGTCGGATGTCCCTATTTGGCCAGCATCGAAACCTAGAATGATATGAGGTCTACTATGACATCAGGTATCAAATTGTGAATGAGGCGTCATTCTAGTAGGAGTCCTTTCCACATTGACCTTAGGCTAGGCTCCGGATCTTAGGATTATGGGCAAACTAGTGAAGTATCGGGATCCTTGGAATCTATGTAATGTGATCCTTGCAAGAAAGGCGAAAGCTGAGTATTCAAGGTAGGGACTATGATATTTTTCGAAGATACTAATGCTTTGCGAGAAGGTTTGTAATCCTAGTGGGAGCACGGTAGACCAGGGTCTAAGTCTAGGAGGTCGTGACCTTTCTAGATATGCATAAAACCTCATAAAGAAGGGATGTGTAAGAGGTTCCCTCCAAAGGGGAGCCCCTGGCCTCCATAATCAACCGGCTAAGGGTCTGGGTGGGAGGTACGCAGTTCGATATTCCCACTGGATGAGAGCTGTGTTTCCTTCCATGCTGGTTCGCCTAGTGGTTTTCTTCGGGACATGGAGAATGCCGGTGGCAGTGGGTGACGATTTTTTCCTGTACCGCGGGAGCCTATGAACCCCCCTGCCGATACCACCTAGATTTGTGGGAAGCATCCGAAAGCTTATGTGAAGCCACCGTTGCTGCGCACGCGAGTCACATAAAGCTGGCCAAAAAAAGACTGGGAGTTTTTCAGTTTGCCATGGATAATTCTGATGAAGACTGGGTCGTAAAAACCCCGTTGGCAGAAGCGGTTGTATGCTCTCACCGAGATGTTATCTCCAATTCAAGGCCGATAGTCTCAGTGCTCGAGCCCAGGGAATTTAGATTCCTGGATATCTCCACTTGAGGTAGTAAAGACATAGTGGCTGGAGTAAACATTATCTATTTTTAAATTCCATAAAATAGATTGTGGTAGACCCTAATATTTTGCTTTAAACCATTGTTTACAGAAATCATGACCAAGCTCGACCCCCTTGCCTTCATCCTTAATGATAACAAACTTACGGGACCAAACTACGAGGACTGAAAGCGTAACCTGATGCTCATCCTAAGGGTTGGCAAACACACAATTATCCTAAGCACCCCTTAACCGGCCATGCCGGGACCAAGTGCTACTGAGACTCAATTGAAGGAATGGAAAGACTGGCTAGATACTGATGAGATGTGCAAGTGCTACATAGTGGCATCCTTGCAGATCATCCTTCAGAAGCAAGTCGAAGACATGGCCGTCGCTTCAGACATGATGCTCTATTTAAAGGAAATATTCGAGGGTCATAGTTGGGTAACTCGTTACCTGACCATCAAGAAATTGGTGTCCACAAAGATGGTAGAGGGGACTTTAGTTCGGGATCATATGTTGAAATTATTTGGCTATGTGAATGAGCTTAGTTACTTCAATGTCATCTTGGATGCAGAGATCCAGACCGACATTTTTCTAGCGTCTCTGTCAGGAACGTTTGAGGGCTTCGTTACCAACTTCAACCTTAACCGGTTGGAGATGTCTAATGTAGAGCTCCTAGCGGCACTCCAGGCGGCAAAGGATGGGATGAAGGCAGGAGCCCAATCCCTGAACGTAGAGTGGACTTCTTTTCTGAAAGCCAAAGGTAAGTTTCAGAAAAGAAAGTCTAAGAAGCCCGTGAAGATGGGCCAGGTACAGTCGCAGGTTCCTAAGCAGAATGGTCCGGTGAAGCCCAAAGAAAAATGTTTCCGATGTGGCAAGAAGGGGCACTGGAGGAGTGACTGCCGCGTGGCTCCCAAGAAGGCTGAGACAGGTATATCTCAAATCCACATAGTGGAATCCCTTGTAGCATCCAATTATTCTCTAGTTTCATGGATTGTGGATTCTGGTTCCACTAATCATGCTTGCAATAATTTACAGGGGTTCAACGAGACAAGAAAACTGGGTGATGGGGAGATAATCATAAGCATGGGAACTGAGACCGTAGCAGAGGCTGAAGCAGTTAGAGATGTCGTCTTGCAGTTTCTTGATGGAAGAAGTTTATTACTTAGAGACATACTTTATGTACCGTCCTTGAGACGAAATTTAATTTCTGTTTCCTTATTGAGTAATGAAGGTTTTTCAGTTTTATTTGATATTTCTGGTGTGTCAATTAAATTGAATGGTTCCTTTGTTTGTAAGAAAAAGACATATAATGGTCTCTATGTAATTAACTCCAATCATAAGCAGGATAATATAACTGAAGCTTGTATGATTAATTGTTCTAAAAGGAAAAATTCCTCAGATAATCCAATACTCCATTGGCATCTAAGGCTTGGACACATAGCCTCAGACATGATTCATAGGTTGGTTAAGGTAGAACTTTTAAGTCCAGATATTTCAGAAAGCCTACCAACGTGTGAGTCTTGTCTGAAAGGCAAGATGACTAAAAGATCTTTTCGAGCCAAAGGTAGCAGATCTCAGGAGGTATTAGAGCTGGTACACACTGATGTATGTGGGCCCATAAGTGTCCGTGCCATAGGAGGCTTCAAGTATTTCATCACCTTCACGGATGATCACTCGAGGTTTGGATACATATACCTAATGTGGCGGAAGTCTGAATCCTTTGATAAGTTCAAGGAGTTCAGAGCTGAAGCAGAAAAACAGACGGGTAAAAGTATCAAGTCTCTTCGATCGGATCGAGGAGGCGAATACCTATCGGATGAATTTATTGGGTACCTACGTGAGCATGAGATCGTATCCCAGTTGACTGCACCAGGGACACCATAATAAAATGGTGTATCTGAGAGGAGAAACCGAACTTTGTTAGACATGGTTCGGACTATGATGAGTTATGCAATATTGTCACCTAGTTTTTGGGGATATGCCCTAGAGACGGCAACATATACTTTGAATTTTGTTCCATCAAAGTCAGTACCTCTAACTCCTTGGGAGTTGTGGTTGAAACGAAAGCCAAGCCTACAATACTTTAGGATTTGGGTTTGTCCAGCACATGTGCGGAAGGACAAGCGAGATAAGATGGAGTCAAGGACTAAGGTACGTCTGTTCGTTGGGTATCCAAAAGGGACAAAGGGTGGTTTATTTTATGATCATGAGGATAGAAAGGTTGTCATCTCGACGAACGCCGTATTCCTGGAGCAGTATTATTTAATAGACCATAAGCCCACCAGTAAAGTAGTTCTTGAAGAATTGCTTGGTACTGATGGGAGTACACAGACAGAAAACATAGTGGGAGAAGATACCACTAAGATAAACGATACTGTAGAATCGACTCCTATGGAACCACCGCAGGCTCGTTGTAGTGGGAGGACCACAAGTGCTCCTGATAGATACATTGGAGAAGCCTTCATGTTAGATCCAGAGTTTCAGGAGGATTGTGACGACCAAGATCCAATAGGCCAATAGCCAAGAGCCAAGACTCCTGAGGCGGGAATGCCAAGATGGATGAGATAAGGTGAGGTGAGGTGAGGTGTACAAGGCCATGAGTTAGCCCCACATCGCCTGGAGAGAAGGAGATCCTGAGCTACTTATATAATTTCCCCTCCTAAACATAGAAGACGCGTTCTAGGTGGTTCGATGGTAACCATGCTAGTGCAAAACCTTGAGGTTGAGGGTTCGAGTACCCAAGAGACCAATAGAGGACAATATCTTGTGTTTGGGGGCTCACCACCTTTCCTGCCAAGACGCGTTTTAAAACCGTGCGCTGCTACAGAATTCGTAAGAACTCCGTAGTTAAGCGTGCTCGAGCGAGAGTAGTACCAGGATGGGTGACCTCCCTGGGAAGGTCTCGTGCGGGCACGGGCAAAGCGGACAATATCTTGTGTGCTTGGGGCGGATGTTACAAAATGGTATCAGAGCCGGTTCTCCTCGCTATGGTGGGGTCTAACCCTGAGAAGAGATAGCGGGAGGAAGGATCTGCTGCAACCCGACCCAACTGCACTGCAACCCGACCCGCTTAAGTGCACAGCAGACCCACAGACCCAGCCCAACAGTGAACCGGTATGGTTCACCTGAACCAGACCCGTAAACTGTCTGGAATTGGTTCAGCCGCCATTTCTCCGTCCGATCTCGGAATCGAACGAAACCAGTGGAGTTTCGACCGGATCGAAGAGACCCACTTGTTGAACTAGAATTAGTACAGTAATTTTACTATCTAGGATCCCTTTTTAGCCATGGGCCAGATCTAGTCGGTGCACCGTGGTTTGACCACCAATTCTCCGTCCAATCTCGGAATTGGACGAAACCAGCGGTATTTTGACCGGATCGAAGAGCCCCACATGTTGAACTAGATTTGGTATAGTGTTTTTACTTTTTAGAATCCATTTTCATCTATAGGCCCGATCGAGTCGGTAAACTATGGTTTGACCGCCATTTCCCCGTCCGAACTCGGAATCGGACGAAACTGGTGGCATCGTGCTCAGATCATCGATGTCGATATATTGAACCTAGTTGGGACCCTAGAGACCCTTCTACCCTATTGAACCGATCGTAGACCGGCTTTCACCGGTTCGACCCTAAAACCTCCGACCAAAGTCGAATTCGAGCGAAACCGGATCCCATGGGTCCCTCATCCCTAAACCAACCTTTTTAGAATCCTAGTTTGAGTAATTTATAGATGTAACAACTTATATATTTTAAACCATGATGGTCAGTTTCTCCTTCGACGGTACACCGGACCGATAGGCGTGAGGAGCGTGGACTACCAAGCTATTCTCCAGGTGAACATGATTAATTCTATTCTAGTTAGAGTAGATTGTAGTTGTATCTGTAAAATAATAAATAAAACTGTTTGTGGCATAGTATGTCCAATGCATGCAGGCGGGAAACCGGTCCTGCATGTGGGAGGTGGGCATACTATCCCTTGCCTCTGAATAATATTTTGATAGCTGTAACAGTGATTGACTCAACCTAGATTCACACTAGGATGTATGCAAACAAGTAGATACTTGTACCGATTATTTATTAATATTCTGTTGAATGAGTGTGTTTGGTGACCATGGATCGCATGGTGCAGTCCAGTTGCTATTGAGCGACGAAGACTGGTGGTCTCGGTGGAGAGACCGGTGGTCTCAATGGAGAGACTGGTGATTGTACTTCCTCAGTTGAGGTTCTCTTCCCAGAGGGAAGACTCACTACTCACGGGCATGGGTAGGGGACCCGAGTGCACAGGATGGGAGGTGAACCACCGCCTGTGCATAATCCGAATCAAGTAGGTAGGGTCACAGGGTTGGGCAGGCGGTAAAGCCCCTAGTGGCCTAGTAGTCCACCCCTGGGTAATGACCCCAAAAAGCAAGGTGGGCGGGAGTGCCCCGTGGTGAAAGACCAAGCCCCCTTATGGCCATATGGGTATTTCTGGCTCTCCAGGTACACTTGGACCCAGGTTCTATTGGCAGACTCAGTTAGAAAACTGTCGGTTCACTTAAGGAGTAGGTAGAACTAACCTTCGGTGATTAGTTGCATACTTTTAATCTGGATGATTATTTGTCTTATATTTACTAGTTGTAGTAGTACCATTGTAAAACTGCCATATTAGCTAGCTGAACTATCTTATTTGCAATATATGTATGTATATATTGTCGCCCTCGTAGACTTCTAGAAGGGCAGGGTATGACTATGGTTTACCCTAGCTAGTTTAGGGTTAACGGTTCACTGAGTTTACCTAGTAAACTCACCCCGTTGTTGCACACTCTTTTCAGGTACCATAGATCCTTCTCAGATGCTTCCTAGAGGAGCTTGATTAGCTATCGAGGGAGGATATTAGAGGTGTTAACTAGTTTTATTATTTTCAGTTGATTATGTAATAACTGCAGAACCATGTTCTAGATGCTCTGAATAATGCCAGAATCAGTAATATTTCTTTGGTAAGCTTCTCCTCAAAGCTTCATGCCTGGTAGGCCTTTTTTCAAGGCCAAGTTATTGGTAGGCTTCTCCTCAAAGCTATCCCTCATCAGCTAGTAAGTAGTTAATGATAAATTAGTAATAAATAACTAAATAATAAAATCAACCTCGCAACCTTATAACATTGACTTACCCTTAAAATCCCATCACCCCCGGGTTTGACTTGTTTACCCTTGTAGTCAGATCCGGGACGTGACAAGGATGATCCTCTGAACTATGACGAAGCGATGGTATCCTCTGACCATGCAGCATGGCAGAAAGCCATGGAGGCAAAACTGACATCGATGTCCCAAAACTCGGTCTGGATACTTGTAACACCATCTCACAACATTAAACCTATTGGATGTAAGTGGGTGTACAAAAGAAAAAGAGGTCCGGATGGTACCGTTGAGACTTACAAAGCTAGACTAGTCGCTAAGGGTTATACCCAGCGAGAAGGGATCGACTATGATAAAACCTTTTCGTCAGTGGTTATGCTTAAGTTTATCCGGATTTTCTTGTCCATTGCAGCCCATTATGATTGGGAGATCTAGCAAATGGACGTCAAGACCGCATTCCTCAACGGGGATTTGGAAGAAGACATCTATATGTCTCAGTCTCCAGGCTTTGTTGTAAAAGGTCAAGAAAGTTTGGTGTGCAAGTTACAAAGGTCTATTTATGGACTCAAGCAAGCATCCAGAAATTGGAACATGCATTTTTATCAGGCTATCTAGTCTTATGGATTTGATCAGAACGTAGATGAACCATGTATTTATAAAAGGAGCGATAAGACTGCAGTAGTTTTTCTGGTGCTATACGTAGACGATATCCTGCTCATTGGAAACGATGTTGGAACGTTGTCTACAGTGAAGGTGTGGTTATCCTCTCAATTTGACATAAAAGACTTGGGTGAAGCGAGTTATGTTCTAGGGATCAAGGTAACTCGAGATCGCCAGAACAAGACTCTCTCGCTGTCACAGTCAGCCTACATAGATACTATGTTGGTCAGATTTTGTATGCACAACTCCAAGAAGGGACTGATTCTATTCAGACATAGAATGAAACTGTCTAAGGATCAGGGTCCTAAGACTCCTAAGGAGAGGGCAGAGATATAGAAGATACCTTATGCTTCGGCTGTAGGGAGTCTGATATATGCTATGTAGTGCACAAGACCAGATATATCTATGCAGTAGGCATGATGGGCAGGTATCAGTCAAATCCGGTTCCAGGGCACTGGACTACTGTGAAAAGTATACTCAAGTATCTCCGTAGGACAAGAGATTATGAGTTAGTTTACTCTTCACAGGAACTGATACCGATTGGATATACGGATTCTGACTTTGCGTCAGATCCAAAATTCAGGAGATCGACGTCATGGTTTGTGTTTTCATTTGGAGGAGGAACTGTCAGTTGGAGGAGCGTGAAGCAGGGATGCATCGCGGATTCGACGACAGAGGCTGAGTACGTTGTGGCGTGCGAAGCAGCTAAGGAGGCGGTGTGGCTCAAGAAGTTCCTCACGAACTTAGGGTGCGTATCGGGAGCTCAAGATCCTATTGTCCTTTACTGTGACAATAGTGGAGCGGTAGCACAATCCAAGGAGCCAAGATATCACCAGAAGAGTAAGCATATCGAGCGGAAATACTACATTATCTGGGACTTGCAGAAGCGAGGGGAGGTTGCAGTAACTCAGGTGGCGTCTGCAGATAACATGGCGGACCTTTTCACAAAGGCGTTACCGACCAAGGCTTTTGAGAAGCACGTGGATGCCATGGGAGTTAAGACTGTTATTCCCCGCTAGGCCAAGTGGGAGATTATTGTAGCTTGTGTGTCCTGAGCGTGGATTTTCTGTATTAACATTAATAAAGATGACTTTGGTTATTGCTTTAATTAGAATACTACTTTGGTATATGTTAATATACAAATAATAAAAGGACCCTAGGGAACACAGTAGCCCACTGAGGCGCATGGTGGATCCATGCTTGGGAGACCCAGTGGACCAGTTCTGTGTAGACCTAGAACTAGTTTACAGCTTTGGTGATGCTGGTCGCTTCACCGAGAATAAGCTGTTAGCAGGTAGAGGATGTGGTGAAGTCTCCACTACGGAAACGTGGGATTCCCATTCACCTGACCAAGTACGATGATCGTGTTGAACAGGAACCAAGACGGTGCATAGTTCAGTGATTCAGACACTGGTGCATAAACCGTCTTACTACTATAGATAATATGTCCTTATCCTGAGGGACCATGCGCACTGGGCCAACCAGTTGTGTGGTGCTTTGATGTGCCAACGTGTGCGTACCTTCCATAGTCCAATACCACGGTACGTTGGGTTACCCGGCTGGCGCTTGGGTGGCATGCAATCCATACAGGTTATCCGACGTCCACTGATGGATGTGTGCATTTTGATGAGTCAATCTATCCACACAATTAACCCAGGCATGGTGGTTGTCAGTATGACCGATGACGTTCCGGATACTAGGCATAGCACTGGAAGGTGTGTGGTGTTATAGATGACAAGTCATCAAACCCTAGTCAGATGATCGATCGGGATCTGATGGTACTCCCCACCACCCGAGTCGTATTATGGCACCAGTAATAGGAGGGATTGAGAATTATCAGAGTATAGTAGAGAACAGGGTTACGAGGGAGTAACATAAGTTTAGGATCACTAGAGTTCAACTCGCATTGCACTCTGGGTGGCTACGCGGGTTTATCGGATTATGGCTGATTAACGGAACTTTCGGTGTGCCACCGGAACAGTTAATCAAGGATCCGGTTGGAGCTAGAGATCCCAAACCCTGAAGGTTCCACCTTGTCATTGCGTATAAGAATTGTTCCCCGACCTGGTTAGATACGTTGGATGTGAAGTAGCGCGATGGAGTGCAAGTCCGGAGCCTAAGAACCTAATTCACATGTGTTAGGGGTCGTAGGGGTATTTTGGTAAATACTGAAATATGGCTTAGAACATATTGAATATGTATCTTAAAATGAGCGGAATAATTCCAAGAGCTCATAGGCACTGACGGAACTCGATTCCAAGTAGCGCACCTCACTTAATCTCTCTTTCAGTTTTTCACTTTTCATGAAGGGTGTTTTCGTCCAGGCTTCACGATAGACACTTGGAAACCCTAAAACCGACCCCCCCCCCCTCATCCTAATCTCTTTAGGGCCTGCCCTAGCTTGCGTATGGCACTAGGAGGCCGACCCTATATGTAGATTGGAGGGGGAGGGGCCGTCCCTAGGTGCTCCCCCTCTCCTAAAACCCGACCCCCTCTCCCTCTCTCCCTCTCTGAGGTTTCGGCCAAGGAAGAAAGAGGAAGAAGAAGGAAGAAGAAGGAGGAAGGAAGGAGAAGGAAGAAGAGAGAAAGAGAAGGAGGAGACGTACTAGCACACGCCATCGACTTCGCAACGAATTCGTCCGTCGGCTCGTAGTTTTTGCACTCAGAGACGGGACTTCGAGGATTCCTCAATTCGTAATGGACAATGTGCTATCCGACAGCTTCCTTTGCGAATCAAGTGCGGTCCATCATCGTTCCGTTCTCTCCGGATCATAAATCCACAAGGTATGATGATTCTAAACACCTAACTAGATGCATGCATGTCTTCCGTAGATCGTAGTATGCCTCTAGGGTGTCCGCACATATGCTAAGATCATAGATTTGCATGTAGATTGTTTTGTAGAATTAATTGTAATGAAACATACACCGTATGATCTTCAGATCTATCTTTTGCTTCCGCTGCGAGTCTGATAAGCGTATACAATCACAACAAAATGTGGCGTGTGGTGTCGCACCGTAGCCGCCTGATGCACTGCTGCATGCATCGAACGCACCACAGCGGTGCATCAGGCGGCTGCGGTGCGACGCCGCACGCACCGCACGCCGCAGCCTAACATGCTCCTCTCTTTCTGTATATATATATATATATATATATATATATATATATATATATATATATATATATATATATATATATATATATATATATATATATATATATATATATATATATATATATATATATATATATATATATATATATATATATATATATATATATATATATATATATATATATAGGGGCATGTTATGCTGCGGTATGCGGTGCGTGCGGCACTGCACCGCAGCCGTCTGATGCACCCGCTGTATGCATCACATGCACGCAGCGGTACATCAGACGATATATATATATATATATATATATATATATATATATATATATATATATATATATATATATATATATATATATATATATATATATATATATATATATATATAGAGAGAGAGAGAGAGAGAGAGAGAGAGAGAGTGTGTGTTTGGGGGAGGGTTAAAACAGAGTTAAAAAAAAAGAGAGATAGAGAGGCATAGCAGATAGAGAGAGGGAGAGAGAGAGATACAGAGAAAAAGAGAGAGTAGAGCTGGGGTCGGGTTAGATAGGAACCGGTGGGGGGTGGGGTGCGGAGGCCGAGAAGAGAGAGAGAAAGCATATAAAGAGAGGGAGAAAGAGAGAAGAACTTGGAGAGAGAGAGAGAGAGAGAGAGAGAGAGAGAGAGAGAGATGAACATGTGCTTGTAGGGATTCCGATCGGAGAAGAGAGGAGACAAACCGGGCAGCTGTCGATCGTAGAAGAGCGAGGAAACGAACTGGGGGGGGGGGAGGTCCAGAGATCGTGCAACACGATCGGTTATTAGCATGGTAGCATGGCGAGCGATCGAGGGATCGATTATTAGCATGGTGTTCTGTTTTAAGAGATTGATCCGTTCGATTTGATCGAGCGATCGATTTTTTTAAAGGCCCATGTTTCAATCTGAATTTTTAAGCAAATCGAAATTTGTGTTCTTCCATGTTTGTTGATCAAGAATTTTCTTCCCGTTAAGGAATAAAGGTTAGTTAGCATGCACTAACAAAGCCAGATGATTTAAAAATTAATGCTTAATTTGGAATATCAGAAATTAAAAGCATAAGCATTTTTTTTCCAAGAATGCTTAGGAGCAGGGCTATGGAGAACATAGTCACAATCTCGTTCAAGAATCTTCTCAAACCACCAGCCAAATAAGATGATTAGAAGATAAAGACTGAAATTTTATTTAAGGCATGATTTCAATTCAATTTTTTGCAAAAGATATTGAGCGCATAAATGTATCTCTTGATCAAGGTTTAAAACTCGGGTACCGGTACCGGTATCGGCCGGCGCCGAACCGGTTCGTACCGGCCGGTTCGTACCGGTACCGGCCGGTACCGGCCGGTTCTGGTTGAACCGGTACCGGCCCCTTTTTTTTATTTTTTTTAAATTGTAAAAAAATCTAAAAAAATCTTTAAAAATTCTAAAAAATTAGAAAATAAATATAAAAAATTAGAAAATAAATATTAGAGTACTTTAGGCCCTTTAGGGCCCTAGTTTAGGACCTTTAGGTCATTTAGGCTTAGGGACCTTAGGAGTTAGTAAGTTACTTAGGAGTTAGGGTTAGGGCTTAGGAGTTAGAGCCTTAGGCTAGGCTGCTAGGGTTAGTTTTAGGCCTATGAGTCTTATCTTATGTGACTTCAGAGTTCAGACTATGACTTATGACTTATGAGTTATGACTTGAGTCTTATACTCTTATCTAATGAGTTATGAGTCTTATGACTTATGAGTTATGACTTATGAGTTATGAGTTATGACTTCAAAGTTCAGACTCTCAGAGTTCATACTTTAGAGTTTAGACTTTAGAGTCTTGGATTCATCATTCATCAAGATTCACAACCACCACTCCCCGAGGTGTATGATTAAGAATCTTGATGAACTTGTCAACTATTGTCGAATCACCACTCCCCGAGGTGAATGATTGGACAGTAGAGACCTAACTGAACCACAAGACTCACAAGTTACAACTTACAAGTTACAAGTTATAAGTCACAGACTCAAAGACTCACAGAGTCACAGTTCACAAGTGACAAGTCACACGACTCACAAGTCACACCTAACAAGTTACTAATTCCTAATTTCCTATATCCTTTTTCCCTCCTTCTTTATCCGGGCTTGGGACCGGCCTTGGCGAAGTTAAAAAAGGTTTTTAAAAGGTTTTATAAAACAACCTTTTAAAGTTTTGAAATTTTTTTATTATTATAAATTTACAATACAAATTATAGAATAAGTTTCATAATCCAGATTCCAGACGTGTTCAACACTTCAACTTCCACAAAATACAGATTATCAATATTAAAATTATTAACTCACCTGGCTGGCTCAGTCGCTCAGATAGTCAGATCAGAAGAATCAGAAGAATCAGAACTCAGAACTCAGAAGTTCCATAGATTATTATTGCGATCAGCTTCTTCTTCGTCTTCATTTGGAGTTGGTGCCGAGTAGTGCTGCTGGTAGTAAGACCCGTCGGAAGGCCCAGAATAACCGAAGATTGATTGGCCAATGTCCTGGTCGTGCTGGATACCATAACCGTATGCTCCGTAGCCGTAAGATGATGAAGAATCTCCATATGTTCCTTGCGATTCCTCTTACTCTGGAAACATCGGCTGATAAGAATCTCGGTAATATGATGATGGTGGACCTAGTGGTGGATCATATCCGTACGAGTATGGTACATATGCAGCTTCATGAACAGTGCCAGAAGGCCCGGCCCCTGCTCCATCATGTGGTGACAGTGGTGGATGATGTGGATCTGGTGGGGCTGGTGGTCCAGTGACGCCGGTGTACGTGGGAGCACTAGGAGGTGAAGAAGCTCTCTCATGCTCTCTCATCCGTTGAGATGACTCTCCTCCACCATCACTAGATCCGGAAGGTATACTGCCAAGACTCTCATCTGAATCGCTGTTTATCTGCTGCATTGCCTGGCTAACATGTTGAAATCTTCGTTTGCCGCTCCTCAACCTTGCTCCCTCTTGTTCTTGTCTTTGTTGCTCCTTGCCTAACTCCTTCTCCAACCATGTATTTTCTTGACCGTCAAGAACTGGATCCTCTCTCTCCGTCAACCAAGGGGCTAGAGGGTTATCGTCGTCGAAAATATAATCCAAATTGATTGGATTATCACCTTGGTCCTCTAATCTTCCCTGATCGCGGACTCTCAACCTCATATTGTAATGTACGAAAACTAGTTTATCTAATTTAGATGATGACAATCTATTTCTAGTTTTCGTATGAATGAGAGAGAATGTACTCCAGTTTCTCTCGCAGCCCGATGCCGAACATGTCTGACTCAATACTCGAATAGCAATCTTGCGAAGATCAGGAGCACTTTCACCATGAATGGACCACCAAGTAGCTATAAAATTAGTCAAAAAATAAAACATTCAGTTTGTATTCGTTGATTACAATTGGATAATTGTATAATTAAAGTGTGTTATCAACTTATCGACGTATTACCTGGCTGCATTGTCGAGATAGATGTTCTTGCGTTCTCCGAATCAAAGGAACCACGAGCATATCGGAAGATTTCCATTTGCTCCATTGCCTTATTTTGTGCTGCTATGCTAGGCTCCAAGGTTCGGATCACCTCTTTAAGCCCGATCATTATTTCTGGGTGTTGTGAAACTTCTACCCTATACTGGTATTGGGGATTTAAGTAAAATCCTATAATATGAAAGAAATAAGTATTGAGTCTAATGACTAATGAGATTAAAAATTGAAATTGTTAAATAATGAGTATACACTTGACGATAATATTTACCTGCTGCATGCAATGGATGGTGTAGCGTCTTCTCCCATTTTTTGTCGATCAACTTAAAATATTGTTTTTTTGATTTTTCTCCAACCTTTGTCGACTTCTGAATGGCCATCTTAGCTCTGTCCATTGCTTCGTAGATATACCCCATTGCAGGCTTTTCATCTGAATCTACCAGTCGAAGAACTTGCACTAGAGGTTGGATACACACTATTATCTTGTCAATTTTGACCCAGAGCTCCTTTCCAACAATAATATTTTCCACCTCTTTGCCCTCTTCATTAGATGCATATTTTGATTGACACCATGCATCTGAGGTAAACATTTTCCGTAAAGCATCCTTCTGATTAAAAATGCTCTCCAATGCTATGAAGTGAGTGGCAAAGCGGGTGATTGCTGGACGCAGAAGCTCCCACTTCCCAGTATACCTCCTCATCAAGTCAACTACCCAGTTATGGTTGTAAATGAATTTTGTTATTTTTCGAGCTTGTTTTACAACCTTGTCAACATGATCTAATTTGCCTATATCTTTTAGGATCAAGTCGATGCAGTGTGCGGCACAAGGAGTCAAAAATATAGTCTTCCGTTCCTTCTGTATGATTTGTCCGGCCTTCTTATAGTTAGAGCCATTGTCCGTCACTATTTGGACAATATTATTAGCTCCAACTTCGTCGATGATATTATTCATAAGTCCAGCAAGATATATTGCATCATGCACTTTGGCTGATGCATCGACTGATTTGTAAAATACTGTACCAATTGAGCAATATACTAGAAAATTAATTATGGATTTTCTAGTAGGGCCACTCCATCCATCGCACATAATTGTGCAACCTTTCTCCTCCCAGGGAGTTTTAAAACTACTAATATAATCGTTTATTTCGGAGACCTCATCATCTAAAAGTGGCCCAGCAATTTCATATGGGGTAGGGGGAGAAATTCCCGGTCCAACCGACTGTAATGTGTCGCACATTTTTTTAAAGTATGGCGACGCGGCTGCATTAGCCGGGATATGATTGAAATGAAAAAATTTGGCCACTGCTTTCTTCACTTTACTGGCCGCTTGTTTTATTTTTCCAGCTGTTAATTTGGTTTGTTTCTGACCACGTTCCCTAAACATAAATCCGTCTAGAGGTAACTGCACAGATGTACTGCCGCCAGTGCTAGTTTTACCTCCTCTAGCACTAACACTGCTACTACCACCAGGTCCACCTCCACCAGTACTACCACCAATATCACCAGGAAGAAAACGGGAACTACCACCAGGACCACTCATTGACCATCTACCTCTTTGGTCTCCCCCTCTTTCTCTCATTTCTTGACGACGAGCTTCCTCACGAGAAAGTCTCATTGCCGTTCTCATCTCCCTATTCTCATCCGGCAACTCTTCAGATGAAGAATCATCAAAACTTTCATCATCTATATCTCTATAACCCCTTACCGACTGACTTTTGGTAAGGGGTGGTCTTCTAGAAGCAGAAAGTTCAGGAGCAGTACTCTTATCTTTACTTGCTTCTCTAAAAAATTGCTGGAATTGAGACCGTACCTCTATTGGAACGTGCTCACATCCAGTCACTTGTCCTTTCTTGCCCGCTAAATGCTCCTTCATTCTTGTGATACCACCATTTATGGTCCGGCCACAGTAGTTGCATATGGCCTTCCGCTTGTTGCCTTCAATTGCCTTGCAATGTAGCCATCCAGCGTCTATCTCTTTCGATTTTGGTGCCATTATCTAAGTCAAAAAATAAATAAGCATTAGCAAACTAGAAAGTAATTGCTCACTTTTGCAGCTTTGCTACGTAGAAAGTAGAAAGTAAAAACTATAAAGTTTCGACTTCTAAATGGCTCGAAACTCGAAAGTAGAAACTAGAAACTAGAAAGTAAAAAGTAGAAACTAGAAACTAGAAACGTAGAAAGTAGAAACTAGAAAGTAGGGCCCTCACGTAGATTCGACTTTCGAGTTTCGAGCCATTCGAAAGTCGAAACTTTTGCAAAAGTGAGCAAAACTGCAAAAGTCGAAATTTTCTAGTTTCTACTTTCTAGTTTCTAGTTTCTAGTTTCTACTTTCTACGTTTCTAGTTTCTACTTTCGAGTTTCTAGTTTCTACTTCTAGTTTCTAGTTTCTACTTTCGATTTTCTAGTTTCTACTTTCTAGTTTATACTTTCGAGTTTCTAGTTTCTAGTTTCTACTTTCGACTTTCGAGTTTATAGTTTCTACTTTCTAGTTTCTACTTTCGAGTTTCGAGTTTCTAGTTTCTCCTTTCTAGTTTCTACTTTCGAGTTTCTAGTTTCTACTCGAAAGTAGAAACTAGAAACTCGAAAGTAGAAACTAGAAAGGAGAAACTAGAAACTCAAAAGTAGACACTAGAAAGTAGAAACTATAAACTCGAAAGTCGAAAGTAGAAACTAGAAACTCGAAAGTATAAACTAGAAAGTGAAAACTAGAAAATCGAAAGTAGAAACTAGAAACTAGAAGTAGAAACTAGAAACTCGAAAGTAGAAACTAGAAACGTAGAAAGTAGAAACTAGAAACGTAGAAAGTAGAAACTAGAAACTAGAAACTAGAAACTAGAAAGTTTTGACTTTTGCAGTTTTGCTCACTTTTGCAAAAGTTTCGACTTTCGAATGGCTCGAAAGTCGAATCTACGTGAGGCGTGTCCGTGCTTCCTAGGGGGAAAGTAAGAAGGGAGGCCCTAAAATTACCAACGAAAAAGAAATGGAAAAACTTGCAACTAAAACAGAGGTGTCCCTCACTATAAATGACCAGCCAAGAAGAAGTAATTGGGAGAAAGCCTGATGGTGATGGTTATAAAGATAATATGCAACAAAATGGTGATGGTTATAAAGATAATATGCAACAAAATACTAAACGACTGGGTAGAACATACCAAAATGCCTCACGAACAAAGTTGCTTACCAAGGCCGTAAGAGGGGTTTATGTTACAACTTACAAGTGAAAAAGATGCAAAAGGAAAATAAGTACTTTATTTAAAAATTCAAAATGCTGCAAAAAAATGTTTACGACATTCATAGTTTGTGATTTATCAATCAATGTCGATGATGTGATTAAGAGAAAGAAAATGCTAAATAGATTGATAGCATCTTGATCACTAAATATGTTTAAACTTTAGCCAGATTTTGTAACACTAGTGCATGCACATACAAGCATAAGCTACGGAGAATCTATAAAAAGAACATACCCAGGTTTAAGATTTGTTCTTAATAGCTTATTGGATATTACTTATGGTCCAAAACTTTGGACCACATCATGCTGAAAATAATTGTCCTGAAGGCTGAAGGAAGACAATACATTATGAATTCTCTTTCCTATTCAAGACAGTTCTAAACAAAACCGAGGACAGAAGTGCTGTCATAAGCAATGGTGAACGAAGCTACCTCTTTTAATCCAATGTTTCATTATGGATTTAATAGTTGCGCACTTGCGCATCCATTTGAGATGCTTCAGGATGTAATTTCGACAATGCAGTTATGCAAGTTTTATATAGAAGGGTCGAGGTCGTCAAATAAGGTTCTGTTCAATTTACTATTTTTTTAGAAGATTACTATGCTTACATGTATACTGAACTGACTCAAGGCAGTAATCGTTTTACCTTCTTCAGTCTTAAGTTCGCCGCTCGGCCCGCTCGTGTCGTGCCTCGTCGTCACTTGTCGGCGTGCGGCTTGTGTCGGTGTGCTGCTCGGCCCGCTCGTCGCCTCTCTTTCTTTCTCTTTCTTTCCTCTCTTCTCTCTTCTCTCTTCTCTCTTTTTTCTTTCTCTCCTCTCTTCTCTCTTCTCTCTTTTCTTTCTCTCCTCTCTTCAGTCTTCTCTCTTTTCTTTCTTTCTCTCCTCTCTTTCTCTCTCTTTTTTTCTTCTCTTTCTTTCCTCTCTTCTCTCTTCTCTCTTTTTTCTTTCTCTCCTCTCTTCTCTCTTCTCTCTTCTCTCTTTTTTCTTTCTCTCCTCTCTTCTCTCTTCTCTCCTCTATTTTCTTGCAAGTTGATGGAAGGTTTTGGAGTTGCAATGGAATGGTTTGGGGGGGTTTATATAGCCTTCAAATCCCCCCCTCCCACTTAAGGAATAATGCTTTTTGGAGGGGCCAAAACTAAAAATGCCACCCCCCCTCCACATGCAAATGCTGGGAAAGCATGTTCAGCCCATGTGGAGGGAGGAATCCAACATAAAAAAATAAAAAAAGTGACCCAAAGCCCACCCACCCCATAATGGCTGTCGGACGGGACTGAACCGGCCGGTACCGGTTCGTACCGGCCGGTACCTGCCTGACTCGGCCGGTTCGGTCCGGTACGGGTTGGTACCGGCCGGTTCAGGTCTGTTTCGGTCCCGGGTGCTGGACTCGGTTCGGCCCGGCCAAATCCGGTACGTACCGGTCGGTACGTACCGGTACCGGCCGAGATTTGAAACCCTGCTCTTGATTGCTTGTGCGGGTGGATGTAACCTTCATAGTTGTAGCAAACCCTAGATCTCCATTTTTCAACAGAAGTGGGCTCTCTGACGTGCCCGGAACGAGGAATTGTTTGAAGGGGTGATGGAATATGCTGAGGTAACAACGACATGGACGATGATTGCGACAGATGATTTCCTGAAGGCCAACCACACGGTGTTCTCGGAAGTGCGCATGGAGATCATGAGGTCTGTGGATGTGCGCGCGTTGGACGATGCCAACGGAAGGAGGGATAAAACTTAACTTTGATGGAGGGGTGGATCACAAGAAAATGAGAGGAGGAGTTGGTTTCATCATTCAGAATAATTATGGTGGTATCCTTGCCACTGGGAGTGTGCCCCTTGTCACCAGCTCGGTCATGCAAGCAAAGGCACCGGCTCTTTAGGAGGGGCTCAAGGTGGTTGTTGCCTCTTTCCCCGGGCATATGACTTGGATCGAAGGCGACTCATTGGTGGTCATACACAAACTGTTGGCAGGATGTCCTCACCACCCTCTCCTCCTTGATTGTCTATTGATGTGAGAGTTTTCAATCGGGTGCGCGACTCATATTTTTTTCGAGAAGGCAATCGTGCGGCGAATTGGCTAGCCACATCTAAGAGATCTATGCCGACTAAATCGGTGTGTTTTAATCACTTTCATGTAGGAATCCAGTCTTTTATTTTTTGTGCGGCATGAGCGGTGGCTCTAATGTCAAATTTGCGAAAACGTAATCCGTTGGCTAATTGGAAATGGAGCAGCCTGTAAAACAAAAAATTTGTTCCACTAGTATTTCTCTTTTTAGTTCAAATCCAATCCAACTTGCTCCGATTTGTCCTGTCCAAATATAATTTGGATAACTAGTTTGCCAATTTTTGGTTGCCAACTTTACGTGGCATCTGCCAAGGAAAGAGGTTGGAGCATCCTGCTCTCTCATTGGTCCATCTCGAAGGTTTTTGGTCATTTCACTATGATAAACTGTATAAAATGACAAATCTATCCTTGGAATGGACCAATGAGAGAGAGCGGGATGCTCCAACCTCAACAAAATCGTACTGCTCATCCTATGCCCCCTACAAAAATACTCCCACCAATGAGGACCTACCAGCACTCCACATCACGTGTAGTTGGCGACAAGAGTTGGCTAACGAGTTTGGCTAAACAGCGTTACTCGTATGAAAAGGATGGGTTTGGCCGTTTGGGATTCAGGACATGGAGGGCACTTTCGGTTAATGCATCGCGAACGTGGCCGACGACTCCACCCGCCGTCCATCGGCAGCGCCAACGGTTCGGAAGCGTGGTCATCGATAATGATTGGCTGCTTCTACCGTAAATCCACGTCGGGTTCGACATCGACTGACACACTTTCCCACTCTAGCCACAGAAAATCACGGAGCTGCGACCGAGCGCGAGAACCACGGGTGGAGTGGCATTTCCGTAGATAGTTCAAGTAGCAAGGGCAGTTATCGTACAGGTAAGGAGCAGAGATCATGTGCTCCGTGATGTTTTATATCCTTTCCGGTAGGCGGTGGAGACCGAAAGCTTCGAGGACTGGAGGGTGTTGTTCTGCGGACCGTGACCACTCTTTTAGAGAGAGAGACAGAGAGAGACCAGAAGCTTCGAGGACTCGAGGGTATATCTTGCGGTGGCGGGTGCTCCTCCGGCGAGATGAACGGCAGGCTAATGGAGGCGGAGTTCGTGCGGAGGTACCACAAGCACGAGCCCAAAGACAATCAGTGCAGCTCCGCCGTCATCAAGCACATCAAAGCCCCTGTTCACATCGTAAGATCTCTCTCTCTCTCTCTCTCTCTCTCTCTCTCTCTCTCTCTCTCTCTCTCTCTCTCTGAGATGGGGAGATCGATGATACTGTGTGGACGATTTGGAACAGATCCGAAGAGCGAAATGAAGAATTTTGTCCCCCTTCCAATTAATCACATCTTGTGTTTATTGATCCCATCAGTAATTTTTTAATTTTTTTTTTTTGCGTAAAATCTCATCAGTAAATCCACTATGAAGATTTCAGCTGTTTTAAAGAATTAATTTCTGTTTTTTAAAAAAAAAAAATTGGGGGAAATGAGAGAAATCGGTTTGTGTGGCCTCAGGTGTGGTCTCTGGTGAGGAGGTTCGATCAGCCGCAGAAGTACAAGCCCTTTGTGAGCAGATGCGTGGTGCACGGGGATCCCGAGATGGGGGCGGTGAGGGAGGTGAACGTCAAGTCCGGCCTCCCCGCCACCACGAGCACCGAGAGGTTGGTGCTCCTCGACGACAATGAACACATCCTGAGCATGAAGATTGTCGGCGGGGACCACAGGCTCAAGGTCTGATGCTCTGCTCCTCCCACCCACCCTCTATCCGGCTTGATTGTTCGCATGTTAAGAGCATCTCCAGCCCTTGCTCAAATCAATCTGACATAGAGCACTCCAACCCGTACTCAAATCTGAGTAATAACCCAATTTGGTATGAGTTTGAGTAAAGGGCTGCAGCTGATTTTGGAGCTTTTACTCTGAATATGAGTAAAAAATCAACCGTTGGATGGCAATGTTGTAAATAGGGAAGGCATCGGAGATGACTTTACTCGATTTGGTGAAAAATCTGAGTAAAGGGCTGGAGCTGATTTTGGAGGATTCAAATATCTGAGTTAGGGTTTGAGTAAGGGCTCTTTATCCAAATCGTTACTCAGATTTGAATTTGAGTAAAATTGTCTAAAAAACAGCTCCAGCTCTTTACTCAGACTTATATCAAATTGAGTTTTACTCAAATTTTTCACCAAATCAAGGGAAACTCAAACCCCATACCAAATTCTAACGGTCATTTTTTAATGCCTTCCTATTTACAAACGTGTCATCCAGTTTTGAGTTTTACTTAAATTTGAGTAAAAAATCTGAGTAAAAGGGCTGGAGTACTTGTATCAGATTGGGTTTTACTCAAATTTGAGTAAGGACTGGAGGACTCAGGATCAAATTGAGTTTTTACTCATATTTGAATCAAAATTTGAGTAAGGGCTGGAGATGCTCTAAAAAGATAACTTAATAATGTTATGATGGTCAAGATTGGTATTTATCCTCATTATAGCCAATTGCAATAGATTTCTCGACTTTCCTTTCAGTGATTGGAATTGTTTCCCTTGAATATACCTACCCGAAGCCGAAGAGTATCATGATTAGGCCATGGTTTTATTGCTTTTCGATCCGGGCATATGCCATTGATCTCTTTTTTGCTCCATGTTTTCTCGAAGCTTCGAGATTTACGGCGGATTTTTTCTTTTGCGTTTGATTGGCATATTGCCTTGTAGTTGAAATTCTCATGAAATATCAAATAAATTCCTGTCTGATGGATCTGAATTCCCTCAGTTTCACGACGGACTTATCCGGCGAGTTATCGTGGAGGAGACTTGAGCAGTAATTTAGAATTGGACTGAATAGGCTACAACTTTTTAGATCACTTCTAGCGTTCGCCCTTCTTTTTCTGTTCATCTCAACTCTAAAACATTTAGACTTTTGTTATCTTATGCATCAAAGCATTACTAATCTGTCTTACGTTCCCGTGCTCTATGTGAAATTCAAGAGCCTGTTTGAGTTTTTTAGAAGCATTGTGGCAGTCATTGTCTTTGTCGTCATCGTTATCGTGATAGAGTAACAAGAATATTTTTGGACCGAGTGTCAACCTTCCACAACCGTCTAATGTTGATGCCAACAACCCACCAAGGAAACTTTGCAAGAGGGGCCTACTAATAAATGTAGATAATTAGTGGGTCGGTGCCTTTATTGGGTATGCAATTTAAGCTAAAGATTTTATATGGAGAATTGCATTCATCTTCATGGCTCAAATTACAAGTCAAAGAGCTTCAGCGAAACAAACTTCTCACAAGGCTGTCATAACTTGTATGAATGCTTAAACGTGTCAGCAAATGTTCCTTTTTCTTTTGGGCGACCTTCAGTTTGTGGGTGTGCAAATATTTACCGTATCGGATTTATGATTTTCTCTTGATGGTTTAGTTGATTCATCAAGAAGTGATCGGGAGCGATTTCGAATTGCGTGCTCTGCTTTGATATGTTGGATGATCAAAATAGGTTGTGCAAACAGTAGCGGCTTGTGCTTGGATCTTATCAGTTTATCACCGCACTAATCCCTGAAATGCGTGTTCAGGATTAGGATCAATCGACCCTCATGTTCTTTTGTTGCTTGGCAGAACTACTCGTCTATCATAACCGCCCATCCCGAGAGCATCGATGGGAGGCCAGGGACGCTGGTGATTGAGTCGTTTGTGGTGGACGTGCCGGACGGGAACACCAAGGACGAGACGTGCTTCTTTGTGGAGGCCTTGATCAAGTGCAACCTCAAGTCGTTGGCCGACGTGTCGGAGCGCCTGGCCTATGACGGGTTCGAGCCATCGGTGGATCTGTGAAGATAACCAGCTATTAGTGCTTCTGTGGCTTAGTGCACCCCTTTCTAGTTCCTACTATCTCCTGCCAGATTCTATGGTCTGTTTCCCTCCCTGCAACTTTTTGAAATGCATCTGAGCCTCATGTTAGCTTATGGCTATGCCTTCATTGAAGGTTCATGAATGGAGCAGTGTGTATATACCTGTATCTAATGTCTATGTTGCTGTTAACAACATAGTTTGTCAGTTTGGGGACAAGAGGGGCATACAGAGGAGATTTGGGCCTTCCTTTAGTGGGTGATTTAATGCATTGTGAAGGCCTTATGTATATAGTTTTGACTGCCTTTGTTGTCTATATAGTTTGTTTTGTATGAGTATTTACTTCTATCTTATAGTTTAGGTCTAACTGCAGTTCTATATTTCAAAATCAACGAAAACTATTTGTTCTGGTGCAATGAAGGACTTTGGAACGATAATTTATCACCCGTTTCCATGCTGATCGGAATGCCGAACCATTGGATTACATTGGAAATAGTAATCCATGGGATTATCATCTTCTCGATGAGATTTAGCCAGAACAATAGTTCCTCATGCCAAACACCGAGGGCCGGTTGTTTGGACGTAAATGGCTGTGGAAGTCTTTGAAGTGGTGGAATTTCAGCACTTTGGGTGTTTGTTTTGGCGCAAGTGGTTACGGAAGTGGGACTCCCAGTCAACCCTCAGGCTCCTTTTTCAACGGATCGATTTCGGACCTGTTTGGTCTTAAGTGGAACTTCATCTGGAAGTGGTATTTTTATATTCCCCATCATTCACTTCTGCCACTTTCCCGTATAATACTTATTAGATATGGAGTTCCTATTAGTCCCACCTTAGTTGTGGTATTATAATGGGGTGTGGTCTCTTCTTATGTAAGAAGAGGTAGTTTTATGTAATGATTAGAGATAATACAACTCTATATCTAAT
This sequence comes from Chamaelirium japonicum, assembly GCA_947650365.1. Classification (NCBI taxonomy): domain Eukaryota; kingdom Viridiplantae; phylum Streptophyta; class Magnoliopsida; order Liliales; family Melanthiaceae; genus Chamaelirium; species Chamaelirium japonicum. Next base: position 8,472,034 of record OX393558.1, read on the forward strand.
AATACTTTTGCCATATTTTTATGCCGCATCATTCTTGTAGAATACTTTCACATTTTTGTCACTTTCTTGAAGAGCACTTTCGTCAAAGCAAACAATAGAAGTGGCAGAACTATAGTTTCTAGCCTTATCACTTCCATCAAAACAATCAACAGAACTGAAACTTTTAGCCGAAAGGCCCAGTCAACCCTTCTGCCACTTTCTACACTATTAGATGTAGTGTGTGTATTCTATTAGTCCCACCTCGGTTGTGGTAATGTAATGGTGTGTGTTCTCTCTCTATATAAAGAGAGGTAGTCTTATGTAATGTTAACGTGAGATTAATAAGATAATACAAGGAGATTTTCTTCCCAATCCTATTCTCTCTCCCCCTCTCTTCGTAACACGGTATCAGAGCCAACCCTCTTGGCCTAGGGTTCGACGCTCTCCTCTTCGGCCTCGGCCTCCTCGGTCGACGTCAACGACATCGAGGAGGCCGGGAAAAAAAAAATTGTTTTTTTTTTTCCTTTTGGCCAGGCCGTCGCCGGAGATCCGCCGGAGGTTGCCGATCGACGAGTCATCGGACTTCGCCGCGATCGCCCGCGAGCGGGACTGCTTCGTCCTCGCCGTCCTGAGGCGGTCGAGGCGGGATCGGAGGGTTCGCAAGGGCGTCCACCTGGGCCCCGACGGCGGCGGCGCCCTGGAGAAGACGATCTCAGCGGCAGCATGATGGTTCGCCGTGCTCGATGTCAGCGGCAGCATGATGGGGCAAAAGCTTGCACTCGTCAAGCGGGTCGTCCGCTTCGTCATCAACACCCTAGGCCCCTCCGACCGCCTCTCCGTCGTTTCCTTCTCCGACGATGCCTATCGCGCCCTCAATCTCCGCTGCATGTCCAACTCCGGCCGTGTCCACGCCTTGGCCGCCGTTGACACCCTGACTGCTCGGGGTGGCACCAACATCAAGGCCGGCCTTAAGACCGGCATCCACGTGCTCAACGAACGCCGCCACCGTAATCCCGTCGCAGGAGTCATCCTCCTCTCCTTCATAGAGAGGGAGGAGTCCATCCAGGACGCTTTCGCCATGTGCATCGGTGGCCTGCTCAGCGTCGTGGCCCAGCAGGTGTCGATCATGGTGAGCCCTGCCTCCGCTGGGATTCGCATCGCCTCGGTGGCATCCGGGAGCTACCGCTCCGGAGTCATCAACCACGGCCTGGCGGCGACCATCGAAATCGGCGATCTGTACGCCGATGAAGAAAAGGACTTCCTCGTCAGCATCTCCATCCCGGCTGAAGGGGTGCAGCCATCAACGCCGCCGTTCCATTGGTGCGTGCACGACGCGGTCACGGAGGGGCTCCGACACGGTCACGGAGGGGTCCCGGACTTCTCTCTCTTTTTCCTTATCTTCTCTCCTTTCTCTCCTCCATTCTCTCTCTCTTTCCTTTTCTGAAACGAGTCGGCCGAGCAACACACAGTAGACACCTAATTGTGTCCCTGTGTGTCCCGGTGGTGTCTTCCGTGTAAGATCCCTGTGTGCTTTCCGGTCGAGGTGTCCTCGTGTGTTTGTTCCTACACGTGAGTCCCCTACGCCTAGCCCTGTTGTCCCTACTTCTTTGGGAGTGTGTCCCTGCATATCCATGTGAGTGTGTGTCCCTACATGTCCATGCAAGTGTGTCCACATGTGCATCCTGTGTGTCCCTACCTCCTTTTATTCCCTACTCTCTCTATAACTAATCAAAGCCATCCGATTTGCATCGGACGGCTCTACACCAGATCCAACTCCGTGATCCCCTTTAAGCCCTTGACTGCGCTGTGCGGCCGTGCTCTCCACCTCTTTCTATATAAATGATCACAGCCATCCATCATGCATCGGACGGCTGTGCTTTGCGACTTGCTGCATCCGACCCGACACGACCATCTGCACCCGATCCGACCCTCTTTCACCTGGCCCTTTGCGCCGCCTTGGCGTCCCGCGCCCGCTGTCCGCTGCACCTTGAGCTTTGTCAGCCCGCCTCGCTCTGTGCCCTTGCGCCTTGGTATTTTTGCGCTCTGCGTCCTACCGATCCGCCTTGCACCCTTTTTAGATCCTCTCTAATTCCGGTCACACTTGTTTTGTGCCGGCTTTTGGATCTTTTCTCGTCCCGATCACACTTGTTTTGTGCCGGCTTTTAGATCCTTTCTAGTTCCGGTCACACTTGTTTTGTGCCAGCTTTTGGATCCTCTCTCGTTCCGGTCACACTTGTCTTGTGCCGGCTTTTAGATCCTCTTTAGTTTCGGTCACACTTGTTTTGTGCCGGCTTTTGGATCCTTTCTCGTTCCGGTCACACTTGTCTTGTGCCGGCTTTTAGATCCTCTCTAGTTCCGGTCACACTTGTTTTGTGCCGGCTTTTGGATCTTCTCTCGTTCCGGTCACACTTGTCTTGTGCCGGCTTTTGATCCTCTCTAGTTCCGGTCACACTTGTTTTGTGCCGGCTTTTGGATCCTCTCTTGTTCCGGTCACACTTGTCTTGTGCCGGCTTTTTGGATCCACTCTCGTTCCGGTCATTCTTGCGCCGGCTTTCGGATCCTCTTCCTTTCCTTGGTCTTGTGACCCTATCAGAGCTACGACTCTTCATCTTCTCCTTTTTTCTTTGTCTGTGATGATTGAGATCTTCTAAGAGGTGTCAAGTACTTGCTTCGGCCGGGTGCTTGTATCTTATGAGGTCTCACGCATTCACATCTTTTCTTAGCCGCTCTCTCCTTTCGACCTCTGTTATTGCCGGCTTCCATCACCGTCGGCTTCCTTCGCTCCGATCCTTGGTGATCATTGTCAATTCCCCCGGTTGACCTGCTTACAGGTTGGCCGGGTTTCCCCGGTTGTCCTGCTTGCAGGTCAATCGGGTTTCCAGAACGACTTGCTTGTAGGTCGTCCTGGCACTATCTTTACTTTTCAGCATAAAAAAGGGTTATTTGATGTAATTTTTTTTTCTTTCTTTCTTTCTCCTTCCTTTTATTAAGCAAACTGATGTCGGTTTATACCTTACATCAATTTGACGGGGGGTATTAGATGTAGTGTGTGTATTCTATTAGTCCCACCTCGGTTGTGGTAACGTAATGGTGTGTGTTCTCTCTCTATATAAAGAGAGGTAGTCTTATGTAATGTTAACGTGAGATTAATAAGATAATACAAGGAGATTTTCTCCCCAATCCTATTCTCTCTCCCCTCTCTTCGTAACATACACATCTCCCATTTTTGAACAGGGTTCGACTCCTCTCCACTTATGATCATCTACCGTATTGATCACTGACGATTTGGGGAGCCACAAGTGGCGATCCGAAAATCAACGGCCATGATCTAAGGCCATGGGATAAAACCAGGGGGATGCCAATATGCCACCACCTCCGGCAGCTGCCCAGTACCTATCACTGTTGCCTGCCGCCAACCGCTATCGCCAGCCACCAATAGGGCTGTAAACAATCCGAGCCTTGGTCTGTTTGAGATTGTTCGTTTATTAAATGAGCCTAAACTTCAGGTTTGGGCTTGGCTTGTTTAATAATCGAGCAAAACCAAGCCGAGCCGAGCCGAACTTTGGTATGCTTGAGCTTGGATCGTTTATTTAACGAGCTTAAACTCTAGGCTTGGGCTTGGCTAGTAACCGAGCGAACTCGAACAGCTTTTATCGAGCTTGTTTGCGAGTCGCTCACGACTAACTTGGTTTGTTTGCAGTCCTATCCACCACCCCCATTGACCACCGTCCGCCCACCGGTCACCATCTGTCGCCGCCCTCTTAGGTGGTAGGCGGCCAATGGTCGACGGGAGTGGTTGCTGACAGCGACAGTACGTGGCGGCCAACAAAGACAGTGGTGGTGCATGAAAGGAGAGTGGCGGATCAGAGGACAATCCAAGTCTTACAGGTCGCGGTCACCGTCCGACGAAGGTCCTCAGTATTGGTGGACTTTCCATTGAAGGTCTGTCTGTTCCGCTCCAACCACAGAGTCCAGAGGATACTCATCTCCAATATATCCCACGGGGTATGGTGTTCTTTCGCAATTCGTCTCCGTCTCCAAGAATGCCACAAAGCTTTTAGTGTCCTTGGGTGGGTAGTGAAGTCGCACCTGCTCTCGAAGTAGCCTCATAGCACCCGATTCATGAGAGAGAAAAGGTCCTCTGAGAAGCGAAGAGAAGAGAAGAGAGTGTGTGCGTGTGTGAGAGAGAGAGAGGTGGTACGTCGAATGCCATACTCATACGGGTTTGGGGGAGGAAAATTACTAGGTTCATGACAACGAGCTAGTGTGAGTTGGGTCCGCTCTGCATCTGTGCATCAATTGAGCTCAAGGTTTTCACAGGAGGGAGTTTCTCTCTTAGCGATTCCCCCCCCCCCCCTTTTGTGTCTTGATCTAGGGTTTTGATTTCTCTCTTGGTCTCCTCGGATGTCGCCGTTGGATCTGAGGAGGCCAGGATTTCAAATGGGATGGCATTCTGGGGGTAGGTGCGGCCCCCTTTCTTCCCTCTGTACATAAGGGATCCCCCGCGTCTCGACCTTTTGTGTTCGGTGATTCAGCAGCGCACGGCTCCCTACTGCTCAGATCGGTGTCCTCTGAGTTCAGATCGAGGAACTTCGGCCGGTGTGCAGTCGGAGTGGTGGTGCTGGACCCCGACCCGCCAGTGGTGGTTGCTCCGATGGGGTTTTTCCAGCCCCCTCTTCTGCTCGGTGCGTGGCTCCAGGTAGTTCGAGGCGTCGGAGGCGGGGTCGAGGCAGATCGGAGATTCGGCACGGCTCATCATCTTAGCCGAGCGTCTGGTGGTGGTTTAGGTTTGGTTTCTTTTTGCTCCGGTGGTTTGTTGGTTGTTTGTTTTCTTATTTGCTTTGTACTGGATTTTTTTCGTCGGAGTTCGACATAGTTGTTCCGCCGGTTGGGCAAGGGTCTAGAGGCGCTTGTGCCTCTCTTTCAGCCATTGGTCACACCAGGGTGGTGGTGTGTGGTGGTGGTCCGGTGCTGGTTTCTTCGTATGGTGATGGATGATCAATCAGGTGTTTATCTATACTAGTGCCGGAATGTGACGCCTCCTGGAGGTCCGTTGACCCTCCCTCCGAAAAATAAATAAATAAATAAATTCTTACAGTATAGCAACTTTGATGGGGAGGTCTTAACGTGGATGTCTATCTCCGTCACCGCGTGCTATACTGCACGCGGTGATAGGCATTCCCGTGGTGTTATGCGGTGTGACCCCTCCATCAAAGTTTTGTTCTCTCACAGTGAAGCCATTTGCTCACAAGGCATGTCAGAGTGTTAGTCTTTCGTCTTTCAATAATTTGGTGGCCATTGTGGATGAGAGCTATTTTGTTGGCTGTCCTTCAAGAAGGGTGGACATCACTGCTGATGAGGACATCATGCCTCAAATCACGTGTGTCTACGGTTTTCGGTACTGGATGTTGTATCCCGACTCGTTCTTTATATTTTATGCTTTGATTAATGGTGTTACGAAGAGAGAGGGAGAGAGAATAGGTTTGGAGAGAAAAACTCCATGTATTATCTCATTGTCATTACATAAGACTACCTCTCTTTATATAGTGAGAGAACGCACACCATTACGTTACCACAACCGAGGTGGGACTAATAGAATACTAACACACTACATCTAATACCCCCCCGTCAAACTGATGTAAGGTATAAACCGACATCAATTTGCTTAATAAAAGGAAGGAGAAAGAAAAAAAAAATTACATCAAATAATCTTTTTTTTTTTTGCTGTAAAGTAAAGATAGTGCTAGGGCGACCTGCAAGCAAGTCGTCCTGGAAACCCGATTGACTTGCAAGTAGGACAACCGGGGGAACCCGGCCAACCTGTAAGCAGGTCAACCGGGAGAATTGGCAAAGATCACTAAGGATCGGAGCGAATGAAGCCGACGGTGATGGAAGCCGGCAATAACGGAGGCCGAAAGGAGAGAGAGAGAGAGAGCGGCTAAAAAAAGATGTGAATGCGTGAGACCTCATAGGAGGCAAGCACCCGGCCGAAGCAAGTACTTGACACCTCTTAGAAGATCTCAATCATCACAGACAAAGAAGATCGAATGAGAGAATGTAGAGTCGTAGCTCTGATAGGATCACATGACCAAGGAAAGGAAGATCTGAAAGCCGGTGTAAGAATGACCGGAACGAGAGAGGATCCAAAAGGCCGGCACAAGACAAGTGTAACCGGAACAAGAGTGGATCTAAAAGCCGGCACAAGACGAGTGTGATCGGAACGAGAGAGGATCTAAAAGCCGGCACAAAACAACTGTGACCGGAACTAGAGAGGAGCAAAAGCCGGTACAAGACAAGTGTGGTCGGAACGAGAAAGGATCCAAAAGCCGGCACAAGACAAGCGTGATCGAAACTAGAGAGTACCTAAAAGCCGGCACAAGACAAGTGTGACCGGAACGAGAGAGGATCCAAAAGCCGGCACAAAACAAGTGTGATCGGAACTAGAGAGGATCAAAAGTCGGTACAAGACAAATGTGACCGGAACAAGAGAGGATCCAAAAGCCGGCACAAAACAAGTGTGACCGGAACTAGAGAGGATCAAAAAGGGTCAGCACAAATGTGATCGGGGACAGAGAGGATCCAAGGGTCAGCACAAATGTGATCGGAGAGAGAGAGGATCCAAGGGTACAAGGCGGATCGGTAGGGCGTAGAGCGCAAAAGTACCAAGGCGCAAGGGCACAGAGTGCAAGGCGGGAGAGCAGGCGAATCGACAAAGCGTAAGGGCATAGGGTGCAAGGCGGGCTGACAAAGTACAAGGCGCAGCGAACTGACAGAGTGCAAGGCATAGACGGTCGAATTGGAAGAGCGCATGCGGCGTTCGGCGCGGGGAAGGTGGAGTCCAACAGGCTGCAGGCGTGCCGAGATCAAGCTAGAGACAGGTGGCCAGGTGCTGTAGATCGGACGGTGAGCGCGGGACACAGGAGCAGGTGCAAGACCGATGGGTGCGGGCTGGAGCCAGAGGAGGAGCGACAGCTCGAGCGCAGGGCCGTAGAGAGAGCGCAATGGGTCAAAGTGTAGGGCGCAAGGCTCAGGCACATAAGTACAACTAATCAAAAACACAGTCATCCGATATCCGATGCAAATTAGATGGATGTAATCATTAATAGAGAGAGAGAGAACGAAATAAAAAAGGGAATAGAGAGAGTCTGAGATGGGAGACATAGGGCAGGATCGGAGGACCATATCCACTCAGACAGCAAGGGACGGCTGTGATCAGCTAAAGAGAGAGAAAGGAAAGAAGAGAGATGTTCGGATGAGAGAGAGAGACTGGATGCATAGACGACTGTGATCAAACCAAAGAGAGAAGGGGAATAAAAGAGGGGGATCACCAGTTCTCATAAGAGAGAGAGAGGAGATAAGGAAAGAGAGAGAGAAAAGAGGGGGATCGGAGAGAAAGTCGGAGACGGAAGAGAGAAGATCGGAGGTCGGCCGGGCACGGCATCCGGCGTGAGATCGGGCTCCTGTGGCGGCAGATCTGGGTGGCCGGGAAGCAGATCCGGGCGGCCGGGAAGGAGGGCACGGGCGGGCCGGCGGGCGCAGTGGCTTGGCGGCGGACGGGCGCAGAGCCTGGGCTGGGACTGGGACCGCGGCAGACGGGCGCCAGGCCGGGCCTGGTGCAGGGGCGGGGCTGAGAACGTGACAGACGGGCGCAAGGTCGAGCCGGTGGGTGGTCGTTGCAGGGCCGGCGGACGCGGTGCAGGTCCGGGCTGGGAACAGTCGATCCCCACCGCCAGTTAGCCCTCTCTCCCTCTTTTTCAGTTTCCATCGATCCATGCGGCAACCCGATCGACGCGGGATCGGCAGGTGCGGCTGAAGCTCGAGGCCGGCACGTGCCTGGCGCGGAGAACGGCGAGCGCAGCGGCAGGAGGAAGCCGGTGTTGGTCGGATCTGGAGGTGGACGACGGACGGCGCGACAGAGCATGCAGTAGGGGAACGGCTAGGGATGAGATCGGCCGGGCCGAGTCGGATCTGGCCCTCCGTGCCACGGTTGCTGCTGCGCCGGAGAGAAGGCGACGGGTGCAGGGTCGGGATCGGATGGCTGCGTCACACAGGGATCAAGGGCGCAGGGGTCGTCCAGATGGTGCAAGGGCGAGGCCGACGGGCACCGTCGGGCGCGGCACTGACCGGTGGATCGGACGGCTCAGCAGCAACTCGAGGGGAGCTTGACGGCGGGCTGCTACTGCAGGGAGTAGGCCGGCGTGGTGATGGCTCACCGGGCTCGCACAGGGGAAAGGGAAAAATAAAATTTACTATGCCTGGCCTCCCCGAGGTCGTCGGCGGCGACCGAGGAGGCCGAGGCTAGAGAAGGGTTTCCGAAACCCTAGGCCAAGAAGATTGGCTTTGATACCATGTTACGAAGAGAGAGGGAGAGAGAATAGGTTTGAGGAGAAAAACTCCTTGTATTATCTCATTAATCTCATTGTCATTACATAAGACTACCTCTCTTTATATAGAGAGAGAACGCACACCATTACGTTACCACAACCAAGGTGGGACTAATAGAATACTAACACACTACATCTAATAAATGGAATTACTTTTTGCGACTCTTGTGCTCATGATGAAGGATGAAATCTCGTCTGGTTGTGATGCCTTGCGAAACGTCTAGATGATGATATATAGGATCTCTCTCTCTCTCTCTCTCTCTCTCTCTCTCTCTCTCTCTCTCTCTCTCTCTCTCTCTCTCTCAATTGTTTCCCTTCCTCTTTCTCTCTTTCTTTCCTTATCTCTCTCTCTCTCTCTCTCTCTCTCTCTCTCTCTCTCTCTCTCTCTCTCTCTCTCTCTCTCTCTCTCTCTCTCAATTGTTTCCCTTCCTCTTTCTCTCTTTCTTTCCTAATCTCTCTCTCTCTCTCTCTCTCTCTCTCTCTCTCTCTCTCTCAATTGTTTCCCTTCCTCTTTCTCTCTTTCTTTCCTAATCTCTCTCTCTCTCTCTCTCTCTCTCTCTCTCTCTCTCTCTCTCTCTCTCTCTCTCTCTCTCTCTCTCTCAATTGTTTCCCTTCCTCTTTCTCTCTTTCTTTCCTTATCTCTCTTTTTCTCACCGCATGACCGACCCCTGACCCCTTGCCCATCTCATTTTGCATAAAAAGAGGCACCGACTCTCTTTGATCACTAATTGGATATGGGAAAACTTATCCCGTGTCACAGTTTTTTGAGGGTCCTAACCCCCCCCCCCCCCCTTGGGCTTCTCCAAGGGCACCCCATGCATCATCAATAAAAACTAATGTTTATGTTGTTGCTAGTAGCTGTTGATCTTCTCACGACTGCCCTAATTGTTGAGGGCACCCCCTTACTGTTGATGGTACTCTCTTGCCTCCCACAAAGTCTCTTGCGGCTGATTAGGGGCCCTTTTTCTAGGATTTTATCAATCGTGGATCTCCTATTCATCAAAGACAGCATCAATGCTTCATCGTGCTTGTATGCTACCATATAGAAAAGTGAATCCCGATACGATCTTTCGATCATTAGCATAAAATTTCATCATTATAATTGTTGGTATTAATTTCAAGGTTTGACACTGCTTGCTTGCTTTACAATCGGATAATTACCTAATCATTTGTATTGAATACTTTAGGAATTTTTGCATATAAACCCCTGACAAACAGGTATATTATAAATAGCCACCTCATTTTTAAGTTTTTAGAATAACCCCCTTTTATATTCTGACATTTACTAAAATCCCCCCACCCCGACCTTTTTGCCCTGGAGATGAATGAATAAACCTTAAAAAGTGGAACAAAAAGGTCACCATGGGGGGATTTTAGTAAATATCAGAATATGTCGGGGGTGAGAGGGTTATTTGTACTATCAATATTTTTTAGAGGGTTATATGCAAAAATCCTAATAGTTTATAATCGAAACCGAATCCTAAAATTCTATATTCAAATTACTTAAGAAAAAAGATTGTTGATAAATCATCATATAGGCTTTTACATTAGTGTTCTGCATCAGCCATCCTCCTGAAAAACCTTGGAAATACTCAATCAGGTGGACAGTGATGTTCACACTCCATTAATGATGGGGAATAAAATCTCTCTCGTTGTAGATTATTTAGTAATTAATAGTTGGAAATTGAGTGCCAATGTTTTTTTTTGTTTTTTGTTTTTTGTTTTTTGTTTTTAAGAGGGAATGAAAAGATTGAGGGTGGTTGTTTTCAGACAATTTTTTTGGGTGCAATTTTATTATTAGAGTAGTGATTCCACAAAGTGTTCGGTATATAAGGTACCACATCACAGCCATCGGTTCGGTCTGAGTGTCATTCACCTGTCAAGTTGTCTGCCATCGGACGATTGTGATGCGTCACCTTACGTACGGGGGCGCCTTATTGGTTCATTTATCTTACTATAACTTCACAGCCTTGTCCACTGCAAGCATTCGAAGGTAATAGAAAAGGAGTGATGGTAGCAGGGATACCAATCCTGTCTTTCCCAGTTAACTTCACCATTACTTCTTTATATTTTGGCAAGCCAAGTTCTCAATTGATTCTTCCATACTTTTTTTTGTCCATCAACTCATATGTTCATTGAATCTTGTTAGAAACCCCAAATGGAATGGTTTGTTCCATCTGTCCTCTCAACTATTTTCCAAGAGGCAAAGTGGTAGTTCAGCAGCATTTAGGTGGAGTGGACTAATCTAAGAGTCGCGGCGGGTCATTTGGGTGTTTTAGATTTTCAAAATGGATTTAATATTTAACTATTTTAGTTAGAATGGTTACAACAAGATGATTGTGATTCCTTGATTAGCCTTGAAGCTTGTAAGGTAGGAGGTTAGTGGTCAAACCCCATTATGAGCTATTTTAGTCAAATAAAAGATAAAATATGCTTACGCGGCGAGGTGCAGTATGCGTTTAGTGACACGAGTCGTTTTGAGGAGCCATTTCCTTCTTAGGCTACAGATAAAACCGAATGAGCTAACTCGGGTACGAGGCCCCAGTATGCGTTTAGTGACGCGAGTCATATGGAGAAGCCATTTCCTTTTGAAGCTACAGATAGAACCGAATGAGCTAACTCGGGCATGAGGCCCAGTGGATTGGATCAATTGACTTGTGTGGGCTATATTGTATGCGTGCAAATAGGCACGAATGGACCAAATGGTGCTTGGTGGTTGGACCCAAAAGATGCCTGAAACACTTGTTGGGCTGGACGGTTAATGGGCCGTCCGCCTAACCGTCCAGCCCGAGCGAATGCGACAATCCGCATGGCCAGCGGATTGGCACAGTAACCGCCTGGGCGGTTTGGTAACTGTTGGATGCGAACCATTGCTTCTGTTTGATATCAAGGAATACTTCGAGCCCTATATATCAAGGCCCATAACTCACTACGAACGAGAGTTGGATGAACTCCAATTAGTACAATTGATCACTCCGAAATTTCTTTTATTGTGTTGATTTCTCTGCCAGAAAATCCAGTATCCAGATTCATTGAAGTGGATTCTTCACGAGTGCTGAGTACAGTCCTACAAGGCTGTTATATCCTGGGAGGCGATTCATAAGCTGACCTATCAACGACTATAGAGTACGAATTACGCTTAAAAGAAAGCATGTTTATACGTGCCTCAGCCTATGTCGTGTTGTGTTTTGTGTCCTTTCATTTCTTGATTGTTTTTTCCAACACCAGATTCACATTACAGCCGTCTGATGTATGGCAGCCCAAAATGTTAATGGCTCAATTGCGAAGATTGTGAATGCAGTAACCAGGTCCTCCTACATAGGCATGTCAACTTTGGACACGGCCTGTTTAACTCGCACGAAAACGACACGAAAAAAAGGATCACAGGTTTCATTTTATTGGGTCGGGTCCATTTTGACACGACTCATTTAGACCCGTTAGCTAATGGGTCGTGCTCGAGTTAATCCGCTAAATTGATACTCTTACTAAATCGAATCTTGCTACAGTGATTTCACCGTAGCAACAGCTAGATGCAGTGTCAACCATTGAATGGATACGCTCTCCGGAGACAAATGGGTACTCTTTCTGCAACACATGAGACGATAAATAAAGACGAGGAACTTGCTGTAGCAAGTATTGTTTGGGAGGGACTTGATGCAATATTGAAACATTGCATGTCCTTTAGCTAATATAGCATCTACTAAAAGGACTTAAGGCTAAGTCTCCCAATAAAAAAAAGAAGTGTCATGTGACTGGATTTTTAAAATTTTGAAAACCTCAAAGGGTACACTCTAGAAATTTTGCCAACTTTGGGAGGGTTGGTTCCTTCTGACAACCCAAAGTCACCATAAAGAGAAAAGAGCTGCACATAAACCTACTTCAGCATATCTTTGAGGCCCTGTTATTTTCCTGGGAATTGAAATTCCCTACGAAATGTGTTCATTCTCTCATGCACTTCAATAACTTGACAATGCCAATTCAAATTCCCAAGGAAATGAAAGCCACTTTTCATCAGATTTCATTTCTCAACCAAACACTCAAAAATTTGTAAATCCCTCTGTACCTCCCCCCATCCTCATTCGAAAGTATGTACCTACATTCAAAACCAGATGTGCGAGGATCGCACGCCGTGCACAACCGCCCTGGGATTGCAGCCGGGGTGGAGCATCGATTCACCTATCAGGTGTGCCTACGACCAGACGGCCATGATGTGCAGCTGACGAGACGCAGCTACTAGAGGGGGTAAATTTTGACCCATTGAACCAAACCCAAGCCCATTTGACCCGACCCAACAGAGCCGGCGGTAAAACTCCTCCCTCTTGAAAAAATCATGTGATTTGGTTTCATTTTCTCACTAATACCTTCCACATAAAATGGATCATTCACAATTCATAGTATCTCAACCCCCTATTACATCAACAGAACCAAAGCCACCACTTCATTAGCTTTTTAAGAGTAAACACATAATGGATGAAAGAGGGGCTTCAAAAAAGGACTGGTGAGCTCCAAATTTTTTGGGGAGCTACTTAGAGCGCAAACCTGGTACATTGGTGAGTCCCATCTTTCTGAGTACAAGATTGGGTACGGCTGGCGGATTGTCAAGCCCCATGCTCCGGCTGAACTCGTTTGCGAGGAGTACGAGCTTGCACTTGTCCCGCCCAACAGCTTTTACCGAATTATAATAACCCAGCCATGCTTGATACGCCGATTCTTTGTTCTTCATCTCAACATGTGCAAGCGCACGTTCCACCTACACGACCAAGAAACAAAAATCGAATGTTTGTATAAACAAATCTAATAGTATAATACTAAATTTGAAGAAGCCTCACGAGGAGGTTCTGATACGTGGCGACCACGTAAAAAAACTCGGAAAGGTAGCAAGAGAAGTCAGGTCTCCCCGGCCTGCTGAACGCACTGGGATACTACGGAGAGAGGGCCGGGCTCCCACTGTGGTGAGCGCACCAAGGAATATGATAGAGAGAGGGCCGGGCTCTTGGATTACTCAGTGCAAACAGAGGACCAGGCTCCCGACGTGCTGAACACATAGGGAATACAGTGGATAGAGGGCCGGGCTCCTACTTGTGATATTCAAACAAAAGCTATTTTTGATCTTTGATAACAAAGCACATCAGTATTGAAATTGTTTACGGATGACCCACGCTATTTATATTATATGATAAATAATCAAATAGTGAAACTAAAAATGGAATTTTTGAAGGTTGCTACATGTTGAGCCACCAGAACATAGAATGAATAAGGCGAGAAAAAAAATCATAATCACACAGTATACGCACTTTCTTTCTGGTGTCTGGATCATTTGGTGGCAATGGAGCCTTCTCAACTGGTAAATCCTTGATGCTATCCAAGAAGAACTCCTCCCATGGTGCCAACATCAATATGCCCTTTCCTTCCTTACCTTTTCGGCCGGTTCTACCAAGTCTATGTATATATTGTTCTCTGTCTGAAGGCACTCCTACCTGTAAAATAGATAAAGCATAAATGAGTACATGAAAGAACTTATACTATAGGTCTGAGAGTGGAAAAAACAAATAGAGAAGAAAAAAAAAATGCCTTCCCATGAAAGGATTTTAGCATGACTTCGTTACAAAAATGAGGTCCGCTAGGAGGAAATCATGAAGTAAAAAAAAATCCAATTTAATCTTCATGGTCCTAAGGAATAAAAGGTATAAATGGAAAATTTTGGTGATCATAACATTAACAAGGATCTCTACTTGAAAAAAAATTAGTGTCTCCTAAGATGCTCTGGAAATTAATGGCCATGAAGAACTCTTGAATATCAACTTCATCTCACATGATATAGGTTGATCGATACTAGGTAGCTCCTCAAGTTAAGGGTTATAAAGAACTCATGAGTAACAATATCATCTCACAAGATATTAACGTTTTTTATTCTGGATCGTTTAAAGCAATCACTTATTGTCCGAAATCTAGACATTGAGCGCTGATGTTTGGTTGACAACCTGTCATAAAAAAGAGATAAACTACGAAATAAATCATGAACAGTTAGGAGAAGGGTGGGTTGATGGTTATGGTATCTCTTGTTCTGTGTAGGTTAACAAATCTACCTGCTAAATCACGTCTGACTAAGAATTTGAGAGGTTGGGGGAAACAAAAGGTAAGAAAGATGAACTGGTCGCATTATATGCACTGATACTTCATGAACTATGAATTCAATGATGTCGGGGACTGTGTACGCTCTATATTTTCTTGTATGGCTGGGAGTGTTGTTTCATTTCAGGTCTCCGGCATGGAATTAGTGCCATCGGAGACATGAAATTTCCAATATCAGAACTTTCCTTGTAGCTCTTTGTCTAGACTCTTTCCTAGGCTAAGGAAACATTGGAGGGTTGCTATTAAACTGTAACCAACAAGGTAAGTCTCCCTACCCGCCAACTGCCCTTCTAGGTTTTTTTTTGGCATGCCCTCTCTTGCCAAATTGCCTTATGTATTCAGCACTAATCTTAGAGGGTTGATGTCAAGTTAACAGACCATTTGGATAATTCTTCTCAATCTTCCTTAGGGTCACCCCATCTTGATGTGATGATGATGATGACAGCGATAATATTTTTGTGACTGCTTCTAAAATCAAGAACCAATCTTATGCGCAGGAATCAAGGTGAGTACTCAACGTTATGCAGCCAATATAGAAAGAACTGGATAGAATAAAGCAAAGAAGAAAAATAACAAATATAACAAAAAAAGAGCAGAATCAGACGTAACTTTAATGATCCAAATTAAAACAAAGACATGAGTTGTACCCAAGAACTAAATTATCAACAGTTCCACATTGGAACTCAAGAACTGTGGATCATCCCATAATCTGGAATCATGTCTAAGATTCTCAATAGTTGCAGAAAACTTGTAAATCCCCATCCCCCCCCCCCCCCCGGAAGTGCAAATTTGTGCAGTGAGAACACTTGAATACTACTATTTACAAGAATATGTTGTTATATCCCATTACTGTAATTAATTAAGATATCGTAAAAGAATATGATGATATGTGAAGCCTAATGAAGGAAGAGCAACATGACTGCATGTTACAAGTGTTAGGCCATGGACACACTCATTTTTGACCCATCGAAGATCAGCTACGCTACAACAATAAACAGCAAAATGGGAAATGCATAAAGAAAATCCTGAAAAAGGTGGTGCAAGATGATGTCTCCAGTCAAGCACAAATATTGATAAATCACATTGAAAGTAGCAATGAAAACTGCTATTGCACGAACATGTTCCATAGAAAAGTGGATTGCACAACAGGTTGTACACATTCATCATCGGAAGTGGTAGAATACAGTAAAAATGAGCTTGCCAATATACTCGGATCAAAGATGGAGATGCGACAAAACCATAACTCATTGCATAAATCATTCAACCATTGATACAAGTAGATCTCAATGCTTGGTTACTTTTTCATCAGGAAAAGATCATCTTCTTCTAAGATAGTAAGATGTCGCTACATGTCCTGCATAATAGTAAAAGAAAGACAAAGGCATATGGTAGTTCAATCAACATTCAAGACTGAAATGAAGTCTTTTACAACAAGTGGAAATTAAAGCAAGAAGTACTATTCTTGTGCTTCAATGGTTAGAAAAATTGAGTCGTCAAGTGAATCTCGTGGTTGCTCCAGAGAAGTATAACAGTTAAAAATAAGAAGCGTTAAGAGAGAAGTATAATAGTTAAAAAAAAGAAGCATTCAACTTAACGAAGTGTTAGCTTACGGGAGTCAGCTGATCTAAATTGTGCAAGCATAAGAATAAAAGGAGGACTAGGATCAAAGAGGACTATGGTATTTAAAATATTTTAGTTTACACACTCAGAACTTCTTAAGGCAGCAAAGAATATAATGTTTGGTGCCTTTCACTTAGAGCATCCACACCGGCCTCATTACTCGCAAGGCTAGCTACATCATGGCCCTGTAGCTACTTTATGGTCCGAATGGATGCTACACTAGGCACGCTACCCGACTTCTAAAGTAGCGACAAGCTACTTGGCTTGCCAGCTCTAGCGAGCGCTGAATGTCGCCATCCACTGGGCCCCACTCTCTCTGTGTTGGCATCATTTAAGCCTTTTGTAGCCGGATTTAAACCCCAACGGTCAAGTAAATCATAGGTGTCGGCTTTAAGGGTTGTATAGATATTTGGCAAAAGTAGCTAATGAGGTACAGAGGCCAGTGTGGAGCACATAATGACAAAGCTCTCTACTCAACCGGCTTTCTATTTCCCTCAAAAGTAGCTAAGGCAATAGAGAGGCCGGTGCGGATGCTCTTAAACGGAGCTAATTTAAGCAGTTTCTAAAGGAAGAGGTATGGGAGTTAGAAGATGGATAGATAGTTCTTCAAAATTTGGTCGATATTTCACGGCCCAAGATAGAGATCAGCTACTTCCTTTTCAGATTATATACAGATGCCACTAATTTCCTTGGAAAATCACATGAGCATTTGATTGAGAAGCCCCGATATTTCCAGGTACTTTGTATTATCTCTTTTGATTTCTTTGAGTCGTAAAGGGAGTTGCAGTAAGCTAAATGTTTTTTTATTATTTGTTATTGTTTGAATAAAAGACTACTAGTAAGGCTCAGAAGGGTTCTCTAAAGAAAGACTTTGTCGAATAATTTGAGTCTGATAACTTAGCTTGGGACTTGGCTGACCAAAGCATTATCTTTATTTTCATGACAAATGCAGATTGCTGCAACTCTAGTTTTCTCCTTGGAGTTAACTGAGGAAACAAGAATATAGTTGAATGATAAATATGTGGATGAAAGCTTAGGTTAGCAAGGGTATAAAGATATTGGAGCCAAAGTTTTTTTAAAGAATACAATTACAATAAACATAAATCAAAACGAGGACATGTATAAAATGATAAACAAGAGAAACATCTATGTCATCGGTCTCCCTATCTATGGTCACAAAACAATACAAATATGGGTGAAGTCCAAGCATATGAAGTGAAAAGGGGTTAGTGTTTGTTGTTTAAGCTTGGCATGCCTTTGAGACCTAAGGTAAAAGTCTCATAAAGTCAGAAATAAATCCAGCGACGCTATATAGATCATAATCCATGAATCAAAGAGGATTCAAGACATAAGATCATATTAAAAAGATAAGAATGCCAAGGTTGATGCATGGATGAGATATAGTAATTATAGCCTTATAGGAGTGGAAGTGAAGTGGTAGATAAAAGATGGAGATGGTTTGGGCATGAAGATTAGAGAAAGCACGATAAGGAGTGGTGCAGTTTTTGTGTCAGAGGGGTCAAGTATGAGGTTATTGTGTAGATGGGTGGTTTTTTTTTTTAATTTTGTGCTTTGGCAGGGAATTTTGTGTTTTTTTTTTTTTTTGGGGGGGGGGGGGGGAGTCTAAGATAATATGTAATACGGATTCAAGGATTTCAAAAAACTAACATTAATATTGAGCACGGCTTTAGTAGGAATGCAGGAATGAAGGTTTTTAAAGTCAACCTCCAAAAATTGAGATAAAACTTTAACGGTTATGACAAGATCATGAGACTACATCAAGGATTAGATTATGTAAGCTGTATTTCTAGAGGAGAGAAGGGGGGGGGGCTAAGATAATATGTAATATGGATTCAAAAAACCAACATTAACACGGAGCAAGGCTTTAGTAGGAATGCAGGAATGAAGGTTTTAAAAAGCCAACCTCCAAATTTTGAGATAAAACCTAATGGTTATGACGAGATCATGAGACCACATCAAGGACTAGATCGTGTAAGCTGTATTTCTAGATCATGAAGGAGATTAGAAAGGAAAACACCTATTCTCAACAAATCAGAATATCCAAATGGAAATAATTTATTTCCATTTTGTGTAGTTTATAAAAAATTTGGTTTTACCAGAAATTTAGTCACATCAAGATATCCTAAACAGAGCACAGCCTAGCAGGAATGCAGAAAAGAAGGTTTTAAAAAAACCACCCTCCAACAATTGTGATAAAACTTATTGGTATTGATGAGATCATGAGACAACAAGGACTAGATTGCATAAGGTGTGATTCTAAATTTCTAATCACAGATGAGATTAGGAAAAAAATACTCAGAAAATCAGAATAGCAGATATTTTCTTACCGATTTGTTTAGTTCATATAAAATTGGGGGTTAGCAGAAATTCAGTTAAAACAAGAGATCCTACATTGTACCTATTTTATCATGATCATTACTCAGCATCAATGAGTTTTTATAACTTAGTTTTTAATTACATGAACAATTGATATGGGATCAAAGGGTCACTGATAGAATAAATTATTTGAAGTACCTATATAGCATTCTTTCTTGGTGTCACTCCTGTAATAGATATGACTTGGGTCCTGAGGCCATGTCAATGCCACTTAATGACAATGTCCTATATTGATCCTTGACACATTTATATAGCTTCACTATAGTTCGGGGTCTCAAGAATGAGATAGTTACTTAACAGAGACTAAGTTGAAAGACTTTTGGCACTAGACCTTATGAAGTTTCTTTTTATGGTGGTTTTGTATGTCATGAATGAGATTTTTTATAGTTCTGCCCGAAAACAAAATTCAACATGATAAAAGACGGAATCCAGTTGGTTAAACAAGTAAACCATGTGACACTCCATGTTATTCCCCTGGACTAACTAATGCCTAGGATAATATGTAGGTTAATTAGAACTTGTGATTGCCCTTAGTACCACATAAAGAATGTTCTAGCCTCTGCCTATCTGGAATGTCAATAAAAAAACACAGATAACTTAAGAGAGTGAATCACACAACAGTGAAGGTGAAAAGTAGGTGCTCAAATATGATAAAGAATTCCGAGCATCATGCCATCACCTGTATAACAAGGGTGACATTTGGATAATCAACCCCCCGAGCGGATACATCAGAACTCACAAGAATAAGACCTTTTGACTCCTTGAATTCTTTAGATACCCTGGTTCTATAAGTCTGTGGCTTTCTAGAATGGATCTCCCTCACATTCAACTTCAACTCAGAAAGAAAGTCAGCAACAAGCTTTGTAGCCATTGCAGTTGTACAAAATACAATAACCTGCACATGGCTCATCATGAATAAGATTGCAGACTAAACACCTGGAAAGAAGACAACAGCAGAATGCAACATGGCCTCGGTACTACCACTCACCTTGTAGTCAACATCTTCTGAAATATGCTCAGCCAGAATGGTATACAGTATTGGAAAGTGTCTATCCAGCGGTGCAACTAAATGCATCTGCCTCACCTGAACCATGAGCCCACTAAAATAACTTAGAAAAATATCGCTTATACATTATGAAAACATTATATAAAACATACTATGGAAGCATTACCTGTGAATGTGTCTCCTCACTGCCCTCTTCAACTGTATTAATAAATTCATGGTCTCTTTTCATAGCAATGTAGCATACTTGACGGACCTAAGCATTAAACATCACCTTTTGAGATTTCTTCAAGTTGATTATTGATCACAACATGGAATACAAATAATACCTCTTCCGGAACTGTAGCAGAAAATAGAAGGGTTTGCCTTTGTCTTGGAACAGCGGTAACAATCTTTTCAATATCTTTTCTAAATCCCATATCTAATAAACGATCAGCTTCATCAAGAACAAGGACTTTCACACTCATAAGCCGAGTAGCAAACCCTGGAGTGTTTTCAATATGATCTCTGAGTCTTCCAGGTGTGGCAACAAGAATCTGCAAATTCGTTGTTTTATTAACAAAGATAAGGACCAGTTGTACTACAAAATGGTGTAACCATATGTAATAAAAGAAAGTTGAGTATTTGACCTGGCAAGGGTTAGCTTGCATACGTTTCTGCTCTAGTGCTAATCTTGTGCCACCTGTTACAACTTGTACACCAATAGAAGGATGATACTTCAAAAGTGTGTCAGCTTCTGCAGCAGCCTGAGCTGCAAGTTCCCTAGTTGGGCATATAACAAGCACATTAATTGGACGTCTTTTCTGGTCATGATCGGCAGGAGGTAATTGTGCGACAGCCTCGATTGCTGGAAGCTGATACCATAAATTATTTATGATTATGAACGGAGTAGAAAACAAAATTTAAATGTTAGTCATATGTGCATATATCATTCCTCTGTACATAAGCTGCACATGAGGACACTATATATGTTGTTTGCCCATTGGCCCTAATGAGAAGAGATTCCTTCTCCCCCAAAACCCTCTCCCTATCTCTCTCTCTCTCTCTCCCTCCCTCCCTGCGGGTTGTTGGTGACATTAAAGAAGGGTTTAACTTATAAGATGAGCAATTTTTAACATCCAGAAATTTGAGCCAATAAGTTGGAGATAAATACCAAAAATGCCACAGTTTTTCCAGTTCCAGTCCTTGCTCTTGCAAGAACATCTTTGCCTGCAATACAAAATAGTTGGAAATCACTACAAAGGGTTTAATACTCTCATACTCAAAGCATCATGAAATATGCAACTTAGACATGCAGACTCAGCCTATTACTTGGGACATGATGAAATATACTTTAACAAACATAAACCATCACCTATAAGTGTCTAGGAGATAATAAGGGAAAAGTAACTATCCTTTAAGGGCAAGCAGCCATGTCATTAGTACAATGGAAGTTCTTCACAATTCTGGCAATGTCAGGATTCATTATTATTAAAATACATGAAAGACTCATAAGATTTCGACAGTGTGGAAAGATTGTGTGGAAATATTTCGACAGTGTGGAAATATTGCAGTTTCATAGAAATGATAGAAATATTAGTTAGATGATGAAATCTTTTAATTCAGTTAATGAGCAAAACATAAATAAAGCTAGTATATGATGTTGTAAAGCAATCAACCTTTGAGAATGACTGGGAGAGTTGCTTCCTGCACGATAGTCATCTGCTCATATCCAGCTGCTTTTATTCCTTTCAATGACAATGGTGATAGAGAACATTGGTCAAACCTATAGCATGCAAAAAGAACGAGTAAATGGACATAAAAGACTGGTCAGTGGAAAAAGAAAGTTTCCCTAACTATGACAATCTCGATCCAAAATATATGTGAAGAAGAGAATCCTGATTAAGTTCAGCTAAACCAATGAGTTCAGACCTTAGTTACATGAATAAGAATAGATGTAGGGGGCTGGCATCAAAGACAGATATGGACGCTAATGATTAAGTGAAGTTTAAAATTGGAAATGACCAAGACTTCCATTTAAGGATTTGGAAATAAGTTTAAGAATACTACAAACAAGGTTCAAAATTTCGATTTCGACCTACATTTCGATATTGCAGGATATGAAAATATTTCATGGAAATATTTCGACATTGTAGAAATATTGTAGTTTTGAAGGAATGATAAAAATATTAATTTTATGATGAATATTTTTACGAATATCTGGACAATAAAAATCAAGAATAGATGAATACTTTGGAACACTTAAATCATATTTCTTCTAGGAGTGTGGGGCTCCACATAGCAAGTACTTGCATTCTGTACATATGCTTAATAGTCTAAATCTACAACATAACCAAAATTCAAGTGATTTCATCAACAGTAAGATCTGATTTTCGGATTTATTTTTCAAAAATCTCTAAATTTTTGAAATGCATATCGGATATAGTCAGTGTTGATCCGCAAATCAGGTGTACAAAAATCAAATCTTGATAGAGTTGATGTTTTTGCACCACCAAATTAGCAATTAAACAACTATAATAAATTATTTGGCAAAAATTAAAAAAATATTAAATGTAGAATCCTTATGTGTTGATCATTGTTAGGAATTGCATAGGACTTACTTAGAAGCAATCGATAGTAGATGTACTTCCTATACTCTGACCATCTCACGTAAGCCAAAACTGCATTTGCAGAGACATACTTGATTTAGTTTCCACAAAACGGGAAATAGGGACAGTGGGAGAGAATTATGGGATATTTCAGAAACTATGGAAGATCAGTGAGATATGAATGTTTCATTTTCTATATTTTCCTCTTGTATTTAAGAAGTGCTATCAAAGATTTTTCTACTTTTCCCGCATAAGATGCATTTTAAATCATTAATTTCACAATTTTCTTTCTTGTACAGGTTCATGGACCTGCCTCCTGATCTAGCAAATATAATAATAAGCATCAAGGAACTATAGAGCTGTGAACTTTTACAACGATTTTTAGTTAGATGCATAGATTTGAGTAAAAACTTGTTTAGGATTTTGCGGTCCCATATATAAGTTTCAAATTTTTTAAGTCAACAAACTGTTGGATTCTTCACTGAATTATCAAAAGATTTGAATAATGATTACTTCTACAACAATATTGGATTACCCACCTGTCATTTTTTTTTCTACTACCTCTTACTGACTTGGTCCAAGCTTGAATTCCCAATTCCATATCTATTCTTTCTATCTCTTTTCTTTCTTTTTCTTTTTACTTATTTTACATGCACATCACGAGTTCTTTTCAGGTACCCTGACACAATACATTAGCTTTGTCATTAACCCAGTATACTAAATAGAGACATGTGGTTTCCTAAACTTCAAAACATTACAAAAACAATCAAGACAAGCCCAAATCAACCTTAGTTTGCTTAGCTTGGGCGAAAACTAAGGGAAAGAAGCACGAAAGGATGGTGTTGAAAGAACTTCTGACGCCTCTCTTCTGTTTGGTTCATCATTGATAGTCCTATTAATTCACAACAAATGTACTCTTCTCATTAAGAGGCGCATTTACAAGGAAATCATAGATCCAAACAGTTATATTTGTTTCTAACATAAAACAATTTGGTTGAAACTTGAAACATATACGACATTCAAAACCTCATGTATATACCCATTCTCAAATTTGCACCTCAGATGTCATAAGCATTAACCTACTTAGAGTGGTCTAGAGAGGGTATGTCAAAATGAAAAATAAATAAATAAATAAATAAAACTAACCTGGTCTGGCTCAGATAAGAGCCAGTTTCTCCAATTGAACTCCTTGATTCTGGTTGTGCACTATCTCCTTTGGCATCTTTCGCAGATCCTCCTTGTTCATCGTCCTTGATGCCCAAAAAATCCTCTTCAAGACCAGAAATGGAATCAACATCATCATCATCATCCTCTTCCTCCGATTCTGCAAGTACGGGTCTTGTCACACCACCTCTTTCCTGTCTATAATTTGAGTCCAGATTTCGTCCTCCTCTCCTCGCAGAAGGTGAAGAAATCCCACCTCGGCGTCCTCGTCCCCTTGGCTGCCTAGTAGGAAAATCATCCTCCTGGTCCTCTTCTTCCTCATCCAAGTCGCTATCGAAGCGCCCTTTCGATAAAGAAGATCTGGGACTCCGAGCCACAGGCCTAACCGAGCTCTGAGACCTCCTCCTGTCGGGGACCTCCAAGAAACCATCCGAATCACTGTCCGCCTGCCTCCTCGAGGATGCCCGGTTCCTCATCGATGGCGGAGGATCTCTCCCCCTGCCCCTAACCCTATCCCTATCCCTGCCTCTACTGCTCCTGGTTCGATCACGATCCGAAGCATCCTCGCTATCGCTGCTCAGCCTCAGACGGAAGGAATCCTTCTTAAGATCGTTAACCCAGTCGCTGAGCTCTGCCTCATCATCGATCAAACTCCTACCCCGCCCAGCGCTTCCGGCCCGTGGGTCTCCCTTGAGTTGGTCCCGTGATCCGCCCCCGAATCCACCCCTGGACCTCGCGGGGCGGCTGGAGAAGGGTCGGGCGCCGGGATTGCCTGCCGGGAAGTCGAGGGAGTGGGGGTTAGAGGGGAATGCAGGGTCTTGGACCGGAAGGAGGAGGAGGGCTCGGCGCAGGATGGAAGCCCCACGAGAGGAGCGGAGGAGACGGGAGGAGCTCAGCAGGCGGAGAGGTAGGAGCTGGCCCGGCATCGTCTTGGATCCCGGCGCGCAACCGTAACCCTAACCCTAGACGCCGTCTTGGCAGGGAGACGAGGCGGGAGACTCTATGAAGAAATGGTGGGAGAGTGGGAAGGGGGGGAGGGTTTTAGTAGGGTTTAAGCCATTTGTTAAGGTGAGGGCCGTGAGGCGCTGCTCTCCCAAATACCTAACAAGGGCAGAGTAATTCCACCGCAATGAATTACCACCAGGACTGACTACATCAATCAAGTCACTATTGTCTCCATTGGACCCCACATTCCACAACAGATCATTCTAATGATTCTACAGTGACTTGTGTATAATTGTGTGATTAAAGTTAGTCCTAGTATTAACGGACAGTTTTTTTTTGTAAGCACATTACACTAATAAAGGCGAAAGGTTACATCAGCACCCAAGAGTATGTCGAAGGTAATAGCAAGGACTACAATATGAACAGGCCCAAGTACGAATTGCCGAAGGGAAGGCCGACCGCCACACACTGCTGATGCCTGATGTCCGTGCATATCCCGCCAACCAGTCTGCAACCGAATTGTCTTCACGGAAGATGTGCGAAATCCGAATATGCTCGAGCTGATGAAGAAGTGATGAGCAGTCAAGAAGGATGGGGTCAAAATCGTCTCATGTGCTAATTGAGAGATGACGTTAAGAGAGTCTCCTTCGATCCATAATGATTGGCGTGGAAAGGTTGCCACAATCAAGATGGACAATTTGTTTAATTGTATCAGTTTTACCTGAAATCTGAATTTACTAGTGTGACCCCAAGACGCAATCTGAATTTATTAGTGTGACCCCAAGACGCAATCTGAATTTACTAGTGTGACCCCACGATGCCCCGAGAACCGACGACATACGTGGAACGACTCTAATGCAATCGGGTCTGAGCGCCTATCACGACACACCCCTAACTGCTATATGCAATCAGGCTAAGTGCCCGCTCACGACCCACACATGGCACATAATGGGAGAAAGGAAGAAGAGGTTTTCTCAATAGCGGAGGGTGCCACATAAGGACCCTCAGCTATATATCTCTCTATATAACATGTTACGTAAGTTCGGGTTACAATCCTGCCCTCTTCAAAATCGCGTAGGACAAGTTACCCATCCGTTCTAATCGATACATGAGTGGAATGCATCGAAAAAAAAAAAAAAAATTAATCACGAACTTTCTCCCTCTCTCTTTCCACTCTGCCCGATGCTCTTTCTCCCTCCCTCTACTATGATCTCTCTCTAACCCACCCCGATTCTCTTTCTCTCTCTCTCTCTCTCTCTCTCTCTCTCTCTCTCTCTCTCTCTCTCTCTCTCTCTCTCTCTCTCTCGGATTCTTCTCTCCCCTTCTATCTCTCTGTCTCAACCCCATTCTTATCTCTCTCTCTCTCTTCTCCACGATCTCTCTCTTTGTCTCTCTTTCTCTTTCCCGTGATCTCTCTCTCTCTTCCCCGTGATCTCTCTCTCTCCCCCCCATTCTGATCTCTCTCTCTCTCTCTCTCTCTCTCTCTCTCTCTCTCTCTCTCTCTCTCTCTCTCTCTCTCTCTCTCTCTCCCCATTGGGTGTTCATGCGAAACAACACGGGCATGCACTAGTTATGGAAAAGTTGTTTAGCCCAGTTTCAACCCGGGCTAAAAAAATCACAACCCATGGAGAGAGGGGAGAGAGAGAGAGACAAGTGGGAAACGATTGTTAGATAGTTAGAGAGAGGCAAGAGAGAGAGGGGAACGGTTGTTAGAGAAAGAGAGAGAGGGGATGATGTGATGCGTATGCTTCAATAAACCCAAGTGCTGAATTTAAACAACTAAATACAGATTTCAGCATATTATAATCAGATTTCAGCAAAGCTTATAATCACGGTTCATCATTCATTCAATCCCAATCAGATTTAATTCAATGAAGTAAATAAAACTGACAAGATAATACTTAATTTCAGATTTAAATAACCAAATTCCAGCAATGATAACTAACACAAGCTCAAAATAATAAGTCAATGTTTCAAAGAACAACCATAGATCTAATCGATAAACCCTAATGGATGAGATTCTCGGAAAACCAAGGATTATTTTGAAACCCTAATGTAGATTCAGCAATAAGACCGGTTAGGGAAAAAGAAAGATATCACATGAAAGTATCGAGGATCGATTTCAAACCGTGCTTTGGTCAATGCCGGTGGCTATCTGATGCTCCGTTATTGCGGATGAAGGGGCGGAAGAGGGGGCGTGGTCCAGAAGAAAGGTTGAAGAAGCTGAGACGAGGTGATCTTTGAAGATGGAGTAACTCCGCGTCGATCTTCCGCGAAGTCGTAGACGAAAGGTGTGGTGACGAGGTAGAAGCTTGCGGAAGGAAGAAAAGACTAGATGCAAGGAAGATTCTTCGGAAGGGATACACCGAACAAGTGAGCCGCTTCTCCGTTCTAGGGTTTCAATTTCATATCATCATTCCCTCTCAATTAGGGTTTGATGGCTTTATAGGGAATGAAACACCAAAAGAAATAAAAGGAAAGAGAGAGAGAGAGAGGTGCAGCCCGCGCGGGTAGAGAGAGAGAGAGAGAACCGCGGGAAGAGAGAGAGGGGCGGGTGTGTCCGCGGGAGAGAGAGAGAGGGTCGGCCAGTTGGGGTTTTGGCTAGGGTTTTGGGTTTTTTTGATCTCCTTCGAATCTCATCCATTGAGATTTATCCTAACTTAAGATCCTACGGCTAGCAACCTAACATAGAAACGAGTCAGTTCGGTATCCGTGGCTCGAACTGGATGCGAACATGGCTCGCACCTACCCAAACCAAAAATAAAATTACAAATAACTAAAGATCCGTCAATCGGATCGAAATAAAATAAAAACCAAAGTCTTAGATCTTTGAATGAGCTTTCCACTGGTGCAGACGGATCGACGATCGGCTTCCTGGATCTCTGTAGGGAACAAAAATATGCCATCAGCTGTAGCAAATCTGCACGTAGTAGGCTCGTCTGCATTAAGTCCCCCGGACTCAAAAGAACTCGACTCCTGTCGAGCAAGGTCCTGGATCCGGTGGAGGCTCCCCTGGAAGTAACTGCAACCGCTGCATCTGCTCGAACTGCTCTCCCGGGTCCGGTGGCCAAGTAATCCGCCTCAAGTACGCAGCGACTCCATCTGGCATCCCCGGCCCCTCAACGCCAAGCGAAGACCTGAAAGCCAAAAGCAACATCCTCCGCGGCACGATAAGATCGTCAATATACTCAGATAATTTCATGTGATAATAGGGAAATAGGTTGACATGAAATTCAAATGACGTATGAAAAGAAAGGCCGTGGGAGCATAATGTGTTGCGGGTCATCGGCTTGTGCAATAAGCAATGGTTTATTTGAAAGGCCATGGGGTGCGGGTGCAATATGTGGTGCTCAAGGTGGCCTGCGCGCGGTGCAAAACAAGTGGATTCTAGACGACGAAGATATGTCATGCAATCATTGTCTGAATGCAGTGAATAAAATAAGAAATTAAAGAACTCATCATGTCACTTGTTATGACTTCGAAAAATTAAAGATGATGGGTTGTCTGAAATCTGAAAGCATGAGTCATAAGTACCCTGCCTTGAAAAGTGATCAAATGTGCCAAAATCTTCATTAATGTTAAACTCAACACTTGGATGATATGGATGCACATATGATTGGTTTATAAATGTGTAGATGTCAGGTAAATGATGAATGCGAGTGTCATGGATGCCTACGGACTCTAAATACGATGTGCATGCAATGGAATGCAGAATGTTGTCTAATCCCTTCTCAATTGGTAGCGAATCAGATGAACACCCAACTAAATTATCCGCAAATGGTGGTATAGGAGGACTCTGATTCAGAAGAGCTTGAGGTGCGTGGGATCGGTGCCTCCTAAAACACGTGGGCCATAAGGTGACATTGATGCCGTCCTTAAGGAAAGTATAGGTGTTGGCTCGGCCGTGATGTTGTGCATCTCGGTCAAACTGTCATGGACGCTCAAGGATAACGTCAGCCACTTCTAAAGGAAGGACATTGATGCGATCTAAACTAATCTTAAATTAAAGGGTTAATTTGATCTAAATTATAACTTGCAAGTGCACGAATCGCTTTGTAGGAGCGGTACATATTACGAGGTCGATCCCACAGGGATTGCTAATGAGGGAACTGTCTAATCTAAGGTTATGAGTTATTTGCCTAAGTTACTATAAAAGATAATTTTAATTGGAGTTGATTTGTTGTGAGATTAAAACAAACTAATTAAGGAAAAGAAAACAAACTAGTTACGGTAAGTCGAGTTTCAAGTGGAGAAGGTACTAAGGCATTCGAATCCACCTCGGTTATTCGTAGTTACTAGGTTTATTTAGATTCATCTATGCGAACAAGTAGCATGCGGGAATACAATTCCCGTGCTCGACTCGAGAATATGATCGTTAGGCTCTTAATTAGATTGAAGACATATGTATGATTCAATTTTCATGCAAAGATGTATTAGAACAGAGCATTAGATGTCTAACTAAAGCACAACTAATCAAGATTCTAAATTTTCGTTAAATAACATGCATTGATTACTACGATGATTCATCATAACGACAAAGGATGCATGACATACTATGTAAGAGACTTCCATCATAATAATCCGATAATTGAATCAAATATTCGATTATGAGTGCATGGCATAGACAATATAAATAAACCTAATAATTATTCATAACCGGGGTTTCATCTAAGCCTTAGCAGTGTATTTAGTTAATCATGAATGACATTACATCAAAAGGAAGAGAAGGGAAGAACAAGATACAGATCATGCTCGAAACACGCTTTTGCTCTTCGTTGTCCTCCTCTCCGATCGATGCTCCTTCACTTCGACTCTGCTGCAGCACGGCTTCGATGGTAGATGACGGCTCGGATGTGGAGGCTTAGGGTTTTCGGATGGGTTCTAAGTGGTAGAGGGTGGTGTGATGGCAAAGGTCTGGTGGTGGATGGTTTAGTCGTCCAAAGCCTCCCAGCTCTGTTTTCCCGAGCCCCCTCTATATAGGAGAGAGAGAGAGTCCGGTGGTGAGAGAGAGATAAGGAAAATTTGAAAGAAAAGAAAGAGAAAGAGAGATGTTCGGCTAGAGAGAGAGTCAAGGAGAGAGAGCGGATCCCGGAGAGAGAACGTGGGCCGATCGGGAGTGTGCGGACGGCTCGAAGATGGGAAGGAGATCCGGCTAGAGAGAGAATCAAGGAGGGAGAGAACGGCTCGCAGCTGGGTTTCCGGTTTTGGGTTTTAGAGAGAGGGAGCTCTGATGGGATCTGATTTTAGAGAAAGAAAGGAGAGAAAGAAACGGAAGAGAGAGAGAGAAGTTCGACTCGCAGGGGGTCTCGGGTTGCTGGGTGTTCGGTGTGCATGATCTGACGCACGGAACGGCTGTGATCGAGTCGGACAGGTAAGGGTGTAAGGGCTGCGATCAGGTTCAGCTGCATGGGATCCGGTTGGGAAAGGAACGGCTGCGATCGGGTCTAGAGAGGGAGATGGAGAGAAACGGAAGAGAGTTAAAGGTGATTGCTATGCGTTGCATGCCATCAGGTTTGGTGCAATGGAGGGCTGTGATCGCATGCGCGGGATGGATGAGGTGGAACGGTAAAGGGTTTGAAGGCACGGCCAGTCGATCGGTTAGGGAATGGACGGCCAGGATTTGGATGTTAATTGGTTGCACTTTGGAATATTAAGGTGCTACTTGGTCCATGACTCGATTCATAGTATTGCATCCAATTGTTTGAGTGGTGTGCCGGTTAAGTTGGGTCCGAGAGGGATTCGTGTACGATATGCTAAGGGACCTAGGTGATGCACTGCTACGATGGGCTTTGTAGTTGGAATAAGGTGCAGAGTGAAAAAAAACTAAATTAAAGACGGAAATAGAAGATGAAAAGGAAACGAAAAGAAAGAGAAAGAAAGATAGGAAGAGAACGACAGGCCGGCTTTGGTCACCATCATTTGAACTCATCATCAAAACCCTCATCGCTTATTTGAATTCATGTAGTCACCTTCTGGTTCGAGTCATGCGCTGCAACGGCTTTTTGAAGTCTTTTCTCCTCAGAATCATCGTAATTATTCGTTTTCATCGTTCTTCAGAATAGGCCTCCAACGAGCTGTACATCCTCCATCGGAAGCGCTCTTGAGGTGACTGCATCGATAACCAGATCAATTTCCTGAAAGAAACACATGAAATGACGCTTGTCAGGTTTAAACACGATTATCGATAAAAAGGATAATTTGGACTATCGGGCCCTGTATCTTTCATGCATGCAATGTATGAGAGTGAACCAATATGCCATTGGGTTCGTATGAGAGTCTACTATATCGTGGTGCAAAGAAACTCATGCAGTTTATGTGTATTATGAAAGTTTTACGTAAGAAACTGACGCTATGTGCATGATAAAGAAGGGATAATTCGCACCAAATGGACGCTCAACACACCCCCAAACTTGAATCTTTCTCGTCCTCGAGAAAGCAACCAAAATAAACTAAGAAAATAATAAAAAATAAAAATAACTTAACTCATTTTCGTAGGAATCGCGATTGCACTTAGCACGTGCAACAAGCCGTTAAACCCCTGGGTTGCCCCAGTGGACGAGTTTTGTCTCGTGAAGGTTTGCAGTGAATCTACCCACAAAATTTAAACTTTTTTTTTAAAAAATTTTTCATTATTATTATTATTATTAAATAAAATAAAAATAAAAATAAGAAATAAGAAAAGTCGGTTTCGCAAAATAATTAAAAAAAAGTACTCAAAAATAGAATTTCTAAGGCATAAGACTCACAAGGTATCTAGCCCAAGCTTCGGCTTTCGAAGTACGCACGTTAGGTTCTAACTATTAGTTTCCCGTTAGAAAAGGTCAAGGTCAACTATGCTCGAGTGCACGGTGCTGTCTGGGCTAAACACAACTGGGGGTTTGGTTCTCTACATTCATATCATTCTAACAGT
Organism: Chamaelirium japonicum; assembly: GCA_947650365.1. NCBI lineage: Eukaryota > Viridiplantae > Streptophyta > Magnoliopsida > Liliales > Melanthiaceae > Chamaelirium > Chamaelirium japonicum. The sequence continues at coordinate 8,503,156 of OX393558.1, forward strand.
CTCCTAGAACGGTCAAAGTCGACCTTAGAACCTGAGTCAAAACCAGCTAATCTAGACAGGCTAGTGAGAGTTGTGGATATTCACCTTAATACCTTTCGGCTTTATATGTGATATTCCAGTTTCCCCACATTGTTTATAACGACGGCTTTCACACTATTTTCTTTTTCTTCTTTTTTTTTTTTTCGGTCTCATTTTTTTTTCTGGATCTAATTATATATCCCTTCCTAACTTGTACCATGCCAGCTGCACTCTATGCCCATGAAACGCTGCCAACGCTCTCATGAGTTAGGTAGCCATCCTCATGTTGCCTTTATATTTGATTCACTCTGCATCCATAGGATCATTCTCATAACCCTATCGACCAGGCTTCACTCATACTAGGGCATACAAGTAAGACTTTTATATAATTAGGTCCTAGACCATGCTAATAGGTAGCCCTTTCCGCTATACCTTAGAATTCACTGGTCGCTTTTCTAACCAAGTAAACCAGATCCGAATGGTTCATCAGGACTCCAAGTGACTATTAGGTGATATGAAAGCTTTGAATCTAGACCCTAGAGGTGTAAGCCAGATGTGAAGTGAAAAGTCAAGTCTAGTTTGTTTTGACAATCTCTAAAAGATTACTAAGGGTCAGAACCATATTAGACATACGTTTTCTAGCTAATCCTTGGACTTTATACCTTGATTATCAGGTGCCTTATGGTCCTATTCGAGTACTTTACAATTATATTACAAAACCTGAAATAAAGGTGAAATATATATAGATTTTTTTTTCTTTTTTTTCGAAAATAACGAAACGGAAGGCAAAAGTAAAATGAGAAGAAACTAAAATATGAAAAAGAAAATAAAAACACGCAAATGCAAATTCCTATAGATCTCTATACGAACGCTGTAGTTTTGGTAGGGGACTACAGACTAGACACACATACGCCGAGACGTATGTGCCGAGCTGTCCCACTACAGCGTAAGTTGATGCATTATTATTACTATTATTCTAATTTTTTTTTTGTTATAAAACGTAGAAAAGAACAAAAACTGACAATTTTGTAGAAACTAGATGCACACAGGATTTTATTTTGCAAAAATTATATACCACACCCCCAAACTTAAATTAGACATTGTCCTCAATGTATGAATTATACATGCTCATGAATGAGATGGTAGCATTATATGATAGCATATTTGAAGGACATATATATAAAATGAAAGTACGAAGTTCTAAGGATGGATAATACCTTAAAAGTGGTTTGTATAATAGTTCCCTGCAAAATGTCAGTGCCACAAAGAAAAAGAAAAGACAATCATAGTTTAACTAAAAATAAATAGCAGACATTCTACTGAAACAGAAAAATAGCAGATGATAAAAAAAAAACTAACAGCTATTATACAAGAGAGGATTTTATGTAGATAGATAAATCAATCCTGATAAACAGGATCTTCCAGAAGTACCTATTCAACTTCTGGGGTCAGATATTCAAGGTATGGTTTCAACCGATGTCCGTTCACTTGGAAAGTGGTTCCATCCTTATCATTTAAGAGTTCTACCGCACCGTATGGGTGAATTTTGTCAATAATGTATGGTCCCGTCCAACGTGATTTTAACTTGCCAGGGAACAGATGCAATCTAGAGTTGTATAATAGGACTTTTTGGCCTAGATATAATTCCTTTCGAATTATGATCTTATCGTGCATGATCTTCATTCGATCCTTATATCGCTTAGCGCAATTATACGCATCATTTCGAATCTCATCGAGCTCATCGAGTTGAAGTTTTCTTTGTTTGCCGGCCTTATCGATGTCATAATTTAATCGTTTGATCGCCCAATAGGCCCTATGTTCCAACTCGACAGGCAGATGACAGGCCTTCCCATAGACTATGCGATATGGAGACATTCCAATTGGAGTTTTAAAAGCTGTACGATATGCCCATAGGGCATCAGTCAACCGAAGTGACCAATCCTTCCTATTAGGGTTAATTGTTTTCTCTAATATAGTCTTAATCTCCCTATTTGAAATTTCGACTTGCCCACTAGTTTGTGGATGGTAGGGAGTGGCTACCTTATGGGTGACACAGTACTTTTTCATTAATGCTTCAAAAATTCTATTGCAGAAATGTTTACCTCCATCGCTAATGATAGCACGTGGAGTTCCAAATCTAGCAAAAATATTTTCTTTAAGGAACTGGACCACGACCTTGTGGTTATTTGTTCGGCATGCGACTGCTTCAACCCATTTTGAGACGTAGTCAACAGAGACTAGAATGTATTGGTAACCATAAGACATAGGGAAAGGTCCCATAAAATCAATGCCCCAAACATCAAAGACTTCAGCGATCAGAATTGGATTTAAGGGCACTCATTACGTTTTGAAATTTTTCCTAGACGTTGACAACGATCACAAGATTTACAATAAGCATGAGTATCTTTAAATAAGGTCAGCCAATAGAAACCACACTGCAAAATTTTTGCAGCGGTTTTCTTACGACTAAAGTGTCCACCACATGCGTGGTCATGACAAAATAACATAATATGTTTATGATCGCAGTCAGGGACACATCGTCTGATAATTTGATCGGAACAGTATTTGAATAGATATGGCTCATCCCAGAAATACCATTTGGCTTTCGATATGAATCGCATTCGTTCTTGTTTAATCCAAGTATTAGGCATCTGTCCTGTGACTAGGTAATTTACAATATCAGCGTACCACGGGGTGTTAGTATGAGAGATTAGCATTAGTTGCTCATCTGGAAAGGTTTCTAATATTGGTGTAGGTTCTGTAATTGGCTCAACTATTAGCCTAGATAGGTGGTCAGTAACTACATTATCTGATCCCTTTTTGTCTCTAATCTCGAGATCAAATTCTTGTAGCAATAAAATCCATCGGATTAATCGAGCTTTAGCATCTTTCTTTGTGAGAAGATACTTAAGCGCAGCGTGATCAGTAAAAATAATAACCTTTGATCCAATTAGGTAGGGACAAAATTTGTCTAGGGCAAAGACGACGGCTAATAACTCTTTCTCAGTAGTTGAGTAATTGAGTTGAGCATCATTAAGAGTTTTGCTCGCGTATTGAATAACGTGGGGGAGTTTAGCACTTCGTTGCCCTAAAACTGCACCTAAAGCGTAATCTGATGCATCACACATCACCTCGAATGGAGCATTCCAATCTGGAGGTCGGATGATGGGTGCTGATGTTAATTCAGTTTTAAGCCTTTCAAAGGCATTCAAGCATGCAGAAGTAAATTCGAAAGAGACGTCTTTGGCTAGCAGGTCACATAAGGGTTTAGAAATTTTTGAGAAGTCTTTAATGAAGCGGCGGTAGAAGCCAGCGTGTCCTAGGAAGGATCGCACTTCTCTGACAGTTTTGGGAGGTGGTAAATTAGAGATAAGGTCCACCTTGGCTTTATCAACTTCTATCCCCTTATTCGACACAATATGACCTAAGACAATACCAGATTTGACCATGAAGTGACATTTTTCCCAATTAAGAACTAAATTCTCCTCCTTACAACGGATCAGAACAAGAGACAGGTGATATAGCCCTTCATCAAAGTTAGATCCAAACACTGAGAAGTCGTCCATAAAGACTTCTAAAAATCGTTCTACCATATCTGAAAAGATACTTAACATACACCGCTGAAAGGTAGCAGGTGCATTGCATAACCCAAAGGGCATGCGACGGTAGGCAAATGTACCAAATGGACATGTGAACGTCGTTTTCTCTTGATCCTCACGAGTAATTGGGATTTGGTTATATCCCGAATAGCCGTCCAAAAAGGAGTAGTATGCATGGCCTGCTAAACGCTCTAACATTTGATCAATGAAAGGTAAGGGAAAATGATCCTTTCTAGTCATAGCGTTTAACTTCCTATAATCAATACAAACTCGCCAACCAGTTTGGACTCGAGTTGGGACTAATTCATTGTTTTCATTTGCAACTACGGTAACACCAGACTTTTTAGGAACAACTTGTACGGGACTGACCCATTGACTATCGGATATAGGATAGATAATGCCCGCGTCAAGTAACTTCATCACTTCGCCTCGCACTACTTCCTTCATAACGGGATTTAGTCGCCTTTGTGATTCTCTCGAGGGTTTAGAATTCTCTTTGAGATGAATTTGGTGCATGACTATTGAAGGACTAATTCCCTTTATATCAGCTATTGTCCACCCAATGGCTTCTCTATGTTTTTGTAGGACGTCAAGTAATTGCTTTTCTTGGTCCTTGTCTAATTGTGAAGAAATAATAACAGGCAAGGTTTCAGAGTCACCAAGAAAAGTATACTTCAACGTGTCAGGGAGAGGTTTCAATTCTAACTTTGGAGGTTCAATGATTGATGGAATATGCATAGATTTATTTACTGGTAGGGGTTCTATCCTAGCCTTCCATCGACCTATATCCATGGGAGGAGAGGAATCTAACAATGTGTTGACTTCTCTAATGGATGCATCCATGTCCATGTCTAGTCCGAAATGGGCTAAGCATTGTTCTAATGGATCACTAAAACAAGAGTTATCAAAAGTATCACCAACCAGAGTATCAATCATATCAACTTCTTCAACGTCATCCATGTCAGAAGTTTGCACGCTATTACGAAAGACATTGAGTTCGACCTTCATATTGCCAAATGAAAGTGTCATTACTCCATTTCTACATCGAATAACAGCATCCGCCGTGGCAAGGAATGGTCGACCTAAGATCACAGGGATGTGTTTATTAGGGTTTAGGACTGGCTCAGTGTCGAGGACGACAAAATCAGCAGGAAAGTAGAATTCGTCCACTTTAATGATGACATCTTCAACAACGCCCTTTGGAATTTTTATAGACCTATCGGCTAAAAGTAACGTCAGGTTTGTGGGTTTTAACTCCCCCAAACCTAATTGAGTGTAAACCGAATAGGGTAGAAGGTTAACGCTAGCACCCAAATCCAGAAGACATTTTTCCACTATTGTGTCTCCTATTCCTATAGAAATAGTTGGACAGCCCGGATCCTTATACTTGGGTGCAACAGTCTGTTGGATAAAACAGGAGGCTTGGACTGCCATAGTAGCAGCACAAGGGACAGACGTTTTTCTTTTAATAGTAGTAAGGTCCTTGAGAAACTTAGCATATGAGGGTATTTGCTTGATGGCATCTAAAAATGGGATATTAATTTGCATGTTCTTAAAGATTTCTATGATACCCTCATTTTGAGTAGATTTTTTATTGGCTTGCAGGCGTTGTGGGAATGGGGCCTTGGGTATATAAGGTCTTGCGCAAGATTCAACGACAGGTTCTTTATCTTTTTGAGTTGTCGTATCCTCTTGAGCAGGTTGACTATGGCGCTCATTCGAAGTTTCAATATTGGTTTGGTCTTCATCAGGATTTTGAACTTGATTGTCCACTTCCTTGCCAGATCGTAAGGTATGGATAGCTTGGACTTCCTTATGGGGTTCCCTGGAGGTAGTTCCAACTTCAAACTGGCCTTTTGAAGAGTTTTGGCCATAGCTTTGTCCTTTCGGATTAGGCACTGTTTGGCTTGGAAATTGGCCTTTTTCTCGTCCTCCTACTGACGCTGCAAGTTGTTCGAATTGAGTTTCTAATTTAGCTATGGCAAGTTGATTGACCTTGTCAGATTGCTCCTGTTTTTGTATAATTTGTTGGAGCATATCTTCTACCGATGGCTTTCTTTGATTAGGAGGGATGTAGGGAGGTACTTGTGGTGCCGCAGTATTTTGGATCTCTTGATTGAACTGGTTATTGGATTGATATTGTTGATTAGAGGAGGGGTATTGGTTAGGACCTTGAAAAGATGATCCTCCTCCATACCCTTGTGGTGGCTTCCAAGCAAGGTTTGGATGGTTTCGCCAACCAGGATTATAGGTTTGACTATAAGGGTTATTACCTTGGTTGAACTTACGAAAATTATCAAGCACATTTGCTTGATCAGCTTTAACCACTGGTAAACTAGGGCAATCCTCGACCAGATGGTCGGTTCCGTCACACAAGACACAGATGTGGGATTCCTTAAATCTAGCTAGTAGGTTCAAACACAGTAGTGTTCGCCTCCTTGTTTACTTCTAGGGCTTCGAGTCTTCGTATTAGTGCAGTCATTTTGGCATCAGTCTCAAAACTAGATTCGACTTTATAAAGACCTCATTTGCTAGTAGCAATTATGGGGGGAAATTTCCGAGCCGCCTTGATCAAGAATCCCACCCCACAGCCTTGATTGAATTGGATGGTTTGTAGAGTTAGAGAGATGGGAGAGTAGACAAAGAGAGTAGAGAGTAATGACACAAGGATTGGTGACGGAGTTCAGTCTTACAACCTACGTCTCCGGGCGAGAGGTGCCACCTTATCTTCACTATAATTTGTGTAAATGAGGGTTGAGCGTTCTCTCGACAGGCCGAGAGAGGCTTCTTACAATGTGTTTGCACGAGGCAATTAGAAGAGAAATAAGAAGGGGAGAATTGAGCTCTTGCACTTGCTCTGGATCTGGAATCCCTCTTCCTCTGATCGAATGACCAACCTCCCTCTTGGATGCCTTGGGGGTTCTTTTATAGCGTAGGCACGTGCCCGATATGGCAGTGATGACGTGGCGCTGATGACGTGGCACTGGTTCTGGGCCTCCTTGCTGGGCCCTTATTGGGCCGTTGTTCGGGCTCAATAAGGGGTAGGGCTTGATCTGCGAGCCTCGTAGAGTGGGCCCATGTAAGCCCAGGCGGGCTTACCCATTTGGGCCGTTGTGCGGGCCCATGCTGCTCTGATCTGGTCCGGTACAATTTTTGCACCCACAGTTACCCCCTCCCAGTCGGGTCAGGACCCCCTGGGTCGGCTGGGATTCCATGGTGCAAACGCTTTAGGATCCTGGCGAGGGTTGTCGGTGCCGCGGTTCGTATTAGCAGGGCCTTCTTCCGCCGATGCCGAGACCCTTTTTGGCGCGAGCCAAAAAGTCTCGGTTTTGCGAGGGGGTGTTTCCGAAAAAACAGTGTGTTTTCCGACCGAGTGGATACCGAGAGGGTACCGAGTGCATACCGAGTGGGTACCGAGAGCATACCGAGTGGTTACCGAGACCCTTTTGGTGCAAGCCAAAAAGTCTCGGTTTTGCAAGGGGGTGTTTCCGAAAAGGTAGTGCGTTTTCCGACCGAGTGGGTACCGAGAGGATACCGAGTGCATACCGAGAGGGTACCGAGAGCATACCGAGTGGTTACCGAGAGGGTACCGAGAGCATGCCGAGACCCTTTTGGTGAAAGAACAACTTTTTCCTTTTTCCTTTTCTTTCTTTCCTTCTCCGACGGTGACTCGAATCGGCAGATTGCTGGAATACTGCTCTCCCAAAATTTCTAAATCCGAGTCCGGCCGGCTACATCACAGCCGTCCGACAGTACCCATCAGGTGAATCTTTTCCGCACAAGTCCTCCTGGACCCCGTCGGATGCATGCAAATCGTCCTTCTCTCTATTTCCTTTCTCTTTCTCTCTTTCCTTTTCTCTGTATTCCGTTCACGTGAGAGAGGTGTCTGTCTCTCTCTTTCCTTTCTCTCGCTCTCTTTCCTTTCTCTCTGCATTCCATTCACGTGAGAGAGGTGTCTGTCTCTCTCTTTCCTTTCTCTCTCTCTCTCTCCTTTTCTCTAGCAATCCGAGCGAGTGGGAGAGGGTCCGTGCGAGAGAGAAGCCTCGGTGAGAGAGAGGAACCCCGTGAGAGAGAGCGGGTGCGAGAGAGAACTGTGTGCGATCGGCGACGGGCTACGCTCGATCTGCGACGCGGGGCGCGCGGTGCGGTCGATGTGCGGCTCCGGGCGCGGGGTGCGGTCGGCGGTCGGTCGCGGGCCGGGGGGTGCAGGTCGCAGGCGGCTGTGGCGGCCTGCGGTGCAGCCACAGCACGCAGGCGATGGTGTGCGGCACCCGGGCTGCAGCGCGGAGGCCAGGGTGCAGCGGCGGCAGCGGTCGCGGGCCGTGGGCTGCGTAGCGGGGAGCGGAGCGGGCGCAGGCGCGGAGCGGGCGAGGGGCGCAGGCGATGGCGGCCTATGGTGCAAACGTGGGATGCGGGCGGCGGCGAGCGGTGCGGAGGCCAAGGCGCAGCGGCAACGGCGGTCTCTCCCCTCTTCGTCGTCGCCAGCCGGATGGAGGTCGCGTGGAAGGGCGCCTTGGGCTGCTGCGAGGCGAAGCGTGAGGAGGGGGGATCGGTTCGTCCGACCCTCTCTCTCTTCTCTGCTGCGAGACGGACACGAGGGGGAGAATCGGACCCCCTCTCTCCTCTTTGATGCGAGACACGTGCAGCGAGGAGGCGGGAATCGGTTCTTTCGATCCGTTCTCTCATCTCTACTGGGACACGCACCTGGGGGCTTCAAGGAGACACGCATAGCGGGGGGGATTCGATCGGTTCGTCCGACCCCCTCTCTCATCTCTACTGTGAGATGCACATGGGCTTCGAGGAGACAAGCGTAGTTGGAGGGGGTTTGGATCGGCTCGTCCGGCCCCCTCATTCCTCTATGTTGCAGAGATGCACACCGGGGGGGGGGGGGAACGTGTGGTTCGTCCGAACCCCCCGGGCTGGCTCGAGCGGCGGCATCGAGGAACACCTGGATAGGAGGGAGAGTGAGGTTCATCGGACCCACCTCGAGTTGTCTCGGATTGCTGCGATGAGGGCATGTGGTTTGCTAACACGGTTCATCGTTTGAAATGTAGATCCGCATGTTTATGAGAGCAAAGGTGGCCCTTTTCGCCATTCTGGGCCACCGCGGGGCGCTTGAGTGCACGCACATGCGCGGTGCGTGAGTCCCCTCTTCAAGTGTTGCGTTAGGTCTGCTGTATAACTTCTTCACTGCTGGTCTTCTGAGAGAAAGGTTCTGAAAGCTTCCAACAGCCGTAACTTTTCATACGTGCGTCGGATGAATGTGTATAAGGTGCCGTTGTGCAGGCGCCGAAAAAACGGTCAAAGTGGACGTGAAACATTGTTCGCCTTGACGAGTAACTTTTTCGGTATTCACCTTTATAGAGAGATGACTCTAAAGAATGCGTCGGCCAGGTTTTCGGCTAGCATCTCAAAGATGTCTCGGCACGCGGTAACTCACCTGTTCTGTCCGACACCCAACTGCACCTAGTTACTGTGTTCACTAGGGACTGCAGTCGGGCCCCAGTGATGATGTGACAGTTACCGCGTGCTCACCTCTGATGAGAAAGGGGATTTTTTTTTTTTTTGTACAAGCAAATCAATAGGTTTGGATGAGATGCTATCCAACCGACCCAATGGAAGATAGCTCTTCGTCTTTGAACGATCATTGTGTGTGGATGACACTTGAATCGGGTTGACTAATAGGTTTGGATGACGCCGAGCAACCCCTCTCGGTTTTCTGACGAAACCAAGGGGTGAGTTGATATTGATGCCGAACACCCCCCCCCCCTCTCGGTTTTCTGTCGAAACCGAGGGGTGGGCTGCTGATGGTGTGCCGTCGCCCCTTTCCCACTCGGTTGTTGTGCGAAACCGAGGGGGGGGGGCTGCTTGTTGATGCCGACACACACCCCCTCCCCACTCGGTTTTTGTGCGAAACCGAGGGGGGCTGCTTGTTGATGCCGACATACACCCCCTCTCGGTTTTCTGACGAAACCGAGAGTTGTGCTGCTGATGGTGTGTCGTCACCCCTTCCCCACTTGGTTTTTGTGCGAAACCGAGGGGGGGCTGCTTGTTGATGCCGACACACACCCCCTCTTGGTTTTCTGACGAAACCGAGGGGTGGTTGTAGCTGATGGTGTGCCGTCACCCCCTCCCCACTCGGTTTTTGTGCGAAACCGAGGGGGGGGCTGCTTGTTGATGCCGACACACCCCCCCTCCCCACTCGGTTTTTGTGCGAAACCGAGGGGGGGCTGCTTGTTGATGCCGACACACACCCCCTCTCGGTTTTCTGACGAAACCGAGAGTTATGCTGCTGATGGTGTGTCGTCACCCCTTCCCCACTTGGTTTTTCTGCGAAACCGAGGGGGGGCTACTTGTTGATGCCGACACACACCCCCTCTCGGTTTTCCGACGAAACCGAGGGGTGGTTGTAGCTGATGGTGTGCCGTCACCCCTTTCCCACTTGGTCTTTGTGCGAAGCCGAGGGAGGGCTGCTTGTTGGTGCCGACACCCCATTATTGGGGCTGCTAGAAGAGGCCAAAAAGTGTCGGTATTGAAAATAGTGTATTCTTCGAATTTTAGCCCCATTTGAAACAGACACTTTTTCGGTGAAACGTTGGTGCGCGGGGATGTCGGCGAGGGACAATGCTATATTCGAGGGGGCTTCTTAGATATAATCTAGGATGATGCTGCATAATGGCCAGTCGGTCTTCACCCAATGTATTACCGCACCAGGTTACTGTATTCACCAGGTACTACAGTCACGTGAGGGTGTTGACTTGGCCAGGATCAAGGAAGCACCATTTTATCCCGTGTCACCCACCGTCGACTGCACCAGTGTGGAGACACGCACTGACAGAGTCAGACCAACCACCCCCTGATCGGTTTGGAACCGTTAGTCGTCGAAAAAAGGTGATGGCCAGTGACAATCTGATGCTTGGACCTGAGTGACAAGATTAAGCTTGGACTTTTGATCGAATGCCAATACGTCGGCGACGACGTCTCGGACTTTGTCTTCGAATGCCAAGGACTGGGCCTTGGGCTTGTAGAGTGTTAAGGCGTTGGTTGCCTCGAACTTTGTCTTCAGGTGCCAAGGGCAGGGCCTTGGGCTTGTAGAGTGCCGAGACGCTGGTCGCCTCGGACTTTGTCTTCGAGTGCCAAGGGCTGGTCTTGGGTTTGTAGAGTGCCGAGGCATTGGTCGCCTCGAACTTTGTCTTCAAGTGCCAAGGACTGGGCCTTGGGCTCGTAGAGTGCCGAGGCATTGGTCGCCTCGGACTTTGTCTTCAAGTGCCAAGGACTGGGCCTTGGGCTTGTAGAGTGCCGATGCATTGGTCGCCTCGGACTTTTATCTTCGAGTGCCAAGGGCTAGGCCTTGGGCTTGTAGAGTGCCGAGGCATTGGTTGCCTCGGACTTTATCTTCGAGTGCCAAGGGCTACGCCTTGGGCTTGTAGAGTGCCGAGGCATTGGTCGCCTCGGACTTTATCTTCGAGTGCCAAGGGCTAGGCCTTGAGCTTGTAGAGTGCCGAGGCATTGGTTACCTCGGACTTTATCTTCGAATGCCAAGGGCTGGGCCTTGGGCTTGTAGAGTGCCGAGGCATTGGTCGCCTCGGACTTTATCTTCGAATGCCAAGGGCTGGGCCTTGGGCTTGTAGAGTGCCGAGACATTGGTCGCCTCAAGCTTTGTCTTCAAGTGCCAAGGGCTGGGCCTTGGGCTTGTAGAGTGCCGAGGCGTTGGTCGCCTTGAACTTTGTCTTCAAGTGCCAAGGACTGGGCCTTGGGCTCGTAGAGTACCGAGGCATTGGTCGCCTCGGACTTTGTCTTCAAGTGCCAAGGACTGGGCCTTGGGCTTGTAGAGTGCCGAGGCATTGGTCGCCTCAGACTTTGTCTTCAAGTGCCAAGGACTGAGCCTTGGGCTTGTAGAGTGCTGAGGCATTGGTCGCCTCGGACTTTTATCTTCGAGTGCCAAGGGCTAGGCCTTGGGCTTGTAGAGTGCCGAGGCATTGGTCGCCTCAGACTTTATCTTCGAGTGCCAAGGGCTACGCCTTGGGCTTGTAGAGTGCCGAGGAATTGGTCGCCTCGGACTTTATCTTCGAGTGCCAAGGGCTAGGCCTTGGGCTTGTAGAGTGCCGAGGCATTGGTTACCTCGGACTTTATCTTCGAATGCCAAGGGCTGGGCCTTGGGCTTGTAGAGTGCCGAGGCATTGGTCGCCTCGGACTTTGTCTTTGAGTGCCAAGGACTGGGCCTTGGGCTTGTAGAGTGCCGAGGCGTTGGTCGCCTCGGACTTTGTCTTCGAGTGCCAAGGACGACTCCTTGAACTTGGTGCATGTCAAAGCGGCGACGTTTGCCTTGGACTTATTCTCATCGCCTCGGATAAGTATAGTTGATAGTTTAGCTTGACCTGGATTATCAGGAGCATTTTAATCTGACTTTCGCCTTGAAAGGGCGTAGCCGAATTGCCTTCGAGCTTCCGACTTGAATGGGCGGAATCGAAGGTCTTTGGTTGACCTGGGTTGCCAGGAGCCTTTTTATCGGACTTTTGCCTTGAAAGGGCGTAGCCGAATTGCCTTCGAGCTTCCGACTTGAATGGGCGGAATCGAAGGTCTTTGGTTGACCTGGGTTGCCAGGAGCCTTTTTATCGGACTTTAGCCTCGAGAGGGTGTAGCCGAATTGCCTTCGAGCTTCCGACTTGAATGGGCGGAACCGAAGGTCTTTGGTTGACCTGGGTTACCAGGAGCCTTTTTATCGGACTTTAGCCTCAAGAGGGCGTAGCCGAATTGCCTTCGAGCTTCCGACTTGAATGGGCGGAATCGAAGGTCTTTGGTTGACCTGGGTTGCCAGGAGCCTTTTTATCGGACTTTTGCCTTGAAAGGGCGTAGCCGAATTGCCTTCGAGCTTCCGACTTGAATGGGCGGAATCGAAGGTCTTTGGTTGACCTGGGTTGCCAGGAGCCTTTTTATCGGACTTTAGCCTCGAGAGGGTGTAGCCGAATTGCCTTCGAGCTTCCGACTTGAATGGGCGGAACCGAAGGTCTTTGGTTGACCTGGGTTACCAGGAGCCTTTTTATCGGACTTTAGCCTCAAGAGGGCGTAGCCGAATTGCCTTCGAGCTTCCGACTTGAATGGGCGGAATCGAAGGTCTTTGGTTGACCTGGGTTACCAGGAGCCTTTTTATCGGACTTTAGCCTCGAGAGGGCGTAACCGAATTGCCTTCGAGCTTCCGACTTGAATGGGCGGAATCGAAGGTCTTTGGTTGACCTGGGTTGCCAGGAGCCTTTTTATCGGACTTTAGCCTCGAGAGGGCGTAGCCGAATTGCCTTCGAGCTTCCGACTTGAATGGGCGGAATCAAAGGTCTTTGATTGACCTGGGTTGCCAGGAGCCTTTTTATCGGACTTTAGCCTCGAGAGGGCGTAGCCGAATTGCCTTCGAGCTTCCGACTTGAATGGGCGGAATCGAAGGTCTTTGGTTGGTCCTCATCAGCCGTTGGAGAGTTGTGGGCCACAACCCCCGCTCTTTCAGCTACCTTCTTTAGGGAATCCCTCTCTTGCTCGAGGGCTGCGTTCCTCTTGAGAAGGTTCAACAGCTGGAAATCAGCAGCCGAAATTTGGTATGTAGTTAGATCGTTGTCCCCTTGGGTGGCGTGCTCTTTGCCAGATTGTTGCCTCGGGAATGGTGGGTCCTGCCGATTGCTGTGGCTTCCCGGATGACTTCCTTGTGGCCCCAATCGCTTATAAACATTTCTTCGATTGGTTGCAACCGAGACTTCTTGTTCTTCTTTGATTAGCACGTCGATTGTCCGATCAGCACCCGCCTTTGGTGGGTTGGTGCTGGCCTTCACCATTGAGCGTGTTGATGTCGGCGTGGTGAAGGCTTTGAGGTTGATTTGGAGGAGGACTTGTGATTCGTCACCACAAGCTGAATAGGAGTCGGTAGAGGTGTGGGTAAGACCTCTATCGATATCCCACAGACGGCGCCAAAGATTTTGGGGGGAAATTTCCGAGCCGCCTTGATCGAGAATCCCACCCCACAGCCTTGATTGAATTGGATAGTTTGTAGAGTTAGAGAGATGGGAGAGTAGACAAAGAGAGTAGAGAGTGATGACACAAGGATTGGTGACGGAGTTCAGTCTTACGACCTACGTCTCCGGGCGAGAGGTGCCACCTTATCTTCACTATAATTTGTGTAAATGAGGGTTGAGCGTTCTCTCGACAGGCCGAGAGAGGCTTCTTACAATGTGTTTGCACGAGGCAATTAGAAGAGAAATGAGAAGGGGAGAATTGAGCTCTTGCACTTGCTCTGGATCTGGAATCCCTCTTCCTTTGATCGAATGACCAACCTCCCTCCTGGTTGCCTTGGGGGTTCTTTTATAGCGTAGGCACGTGCCCGATATGGCAGTGATGACGTGGCGCTGATGACGTGGCACTGGTTCTGGGCCTCCTTGCTGGGCCCTTATTGGGCCGTTGTTCGGGCTCAATAAGGGGTAGGGCTTGATCTGCGAGCCTTGTAGAGTGGGCCCATGTGAGCCCAGGCGGGCTTACCCATTTGGGCCATTGTGCGGGCCCATGCTGCTCTGATCTAGTCTGGTACAATTTTTGCACCCACAGCAATGGGTTTCTTAGGGTCAACACTAACTGGCTCCCATTCTAAGGTATTCTCTGCCATTTCTTCGAAATAATTCCAGGCCTCATCGACAGTCTTCTCGGTGAATCTTCCATTACAGAGAGATTCTACCATAGTCTTAGTCGTATAGTTGAGACCTTCGTAGAGGATCTGGATCAGTCGAATTTTTTCAAACCCATGATGAGGGCATTCAAGTAGAAGATCCTTGAATCTTTCGAAGTATGTGTAGAAAGTCTCTCCCTCTAATTGATGAAATATGTTGAGGGATTGACGTACAATAGTAGTTTTCTGCTTGGAATAGAATTTCTTATAGAATGCTTCAGCTAGACTCTTCCAAGTCGTAAAGGTTCCCGGTTGTATCGAAATTAGCCAAGCTTTGGCTTTTTCTTTCAGGGAGAATGGGAATAACCTAAGTTTGAGAGAGTCATCAGTCACTTGATTAAATTTCATTGTACCGCAGATATCTTCGAACTCCCTAATGTGTTGGTACGGGTTTTCATTGGCCATGCCACGGAAGATCGGTAGCATTTGTATCATGCCGGATTTAATTTCGAAGTGAGCCGTAGCGGCTGGAAGCGTGATGCTAGAAGGTTGAGTGGACCGAGTAGGGTACATGTACTCCTTTAGGGTCATCGCTTGAGGTGGATTTCCATTCACCATTGTATTAAAGATGGAGACGTTACCCACAAAGGTGAGAGGAAAATCTAATGATTCGTTCCGAACTAAGCGACCGTTCACGCGAGTCCACGTGGACATACACCGCTCGAAAAGAAGTTTTTATTTTTGTTTTATATTTTTTTATTTTGTTTTTTTTTTATTTTGTTTAGAAATAGAGAATAATAACTAAGCTAATTAAACTAGATAGGGCAAATATGAAATAACCTAAATTCGAAAGCTCCGTTGCAATCCCCGGTAACGGCGCCAAAAACTTGATGCGATCTAAACTAATCTTAAATTAAAGGGTTAATTTGATCTAAATTATAACTCGCAAGTGCACGAATCGCTTTGTAGGAGCGGTACGTATTACGAGGTCGATCCCACAGGGATTGCTAATGAGGGAACTGTCTAATCTAAGGTTATGAGTTATTTGCCTAAGTTACTATAAAAGATAATTTTAATTGGAGTTGATTTGTTGTGAGATTAAAACAAACTAATTAAGGAAAAGAAAACAAACTAGTTACGGTAAGTCGAGTTTCAAGTGGAGAAGGTACTAAGGCATTCGAATCCACCTCGGTTATTCGTAGTTACTAGGTTTATTTAGATTTATCTATGCGAACGAGTAGCATGCGGGAATACAATTCCCGTGCTCGACTCGAGAATATGATCGTTAGGCTCTTAATTAGATTGAAGACATATGTATGATTCAATTTTCATGCAAAGATGTATTAGAACAGAGCATTAGATGTCTAACTAAAGCACAACTAATCAAGATTCTAAATTTTCGTTAAATAACATCCATTGATTACTACGATGATTCATCATAACGACAAAGGATGCATGACATACTATGTGAGAGACTTCCATCATAATAATCCGATAATTGAATCAAATATTCGATTATGAGTGCATGACATAGACAATATAAATAAACCTAATAATTATTCATAACCGGGGTTTCATCTAAGCCTTAACAGTGTATTTAGTTAATCATGAATGACATTACATCAAAAGGAAGAGAAGGGAAGAACAAGATACAGATCATGCTCGAAACACGCTTTTGCTCTTCGTAGTCCTCCTCTCTGATCGATGCTCCTTCACTTCGACTCTGCTGCAGCACGGCTTCGATGGTAGATGACGGCTCGGATGTGGAGGCTTAGGGTTTTCGGATGGGTTCTATGTGGTAGAGGGTGGTGTGATGGCAAAGGTCCGGTGGTGGATGGTTTAGTCGTCCAAAGCCTCCCAGCTCTGTTTTCCCGAGCCCCCTCTATATAGGAGAGAGAGAGAGAGTCCGGTGGTGAGAGAGAGATAAGGAAAGTTTGAAAGAAAAGAAAGAGAAAGAGAGATGTTCGGCTAGAGAGAGAGTCAATGAGAGAGAGCGGATCCCGGAGAGAGAACGTGGGCCGATCGGGAGTGTGCGGACGGCTCGAAGATGGGAAGGAGATCCGGCTAGAGAGAGAATCAAGGAGGGAGAGAATGGCTCACAGCTGGGTTTTCGGTTTTGGGTTTTAGAGAGAGGGAGCTCTGATGGGATCCGATTTTAGAGAAAGAAAGGAGAGAAAGAAACGGAAGAGAGAGAGAAGTTCGGCTCGCAGGGGGTCTCGGGTTGCTGGGTGTTCGGTGTGCATGATCTGATGCACGGAACGGCTGTGATCGAGTCGGACGGGTAAGGGTGTAAGGGCTGCGATCAGGTTCAGCTGCATGGGATCCGGTTGGGAAAGGAACGGCTGCGATCGGGTCTAGAGAGGGAGATGGAGAGAAACGGAAGAGAGTTAAAGGTGATTGCTATGCGTTGCATGCCATCAGGTTTGGTGCAATGGAGGGCTGTGATCGCATGCGCGAGATGGATGAGGTGGAACGGTAAAGGGTTTGAAGGCACGGCCAGTCGATCGGTTAGGGAATGGACGGCCAGGATTTGGATGTTAATTGGTTGCACTTTGGAATATTAAGGTGCTACTTGGTCCATGACTCGATTCATAGTATTGCATCCAATTGTTTGAGTGGTGTGCCGGTTAAGTTGGGTCCGAGAGGGATTCATGTGCGATATGCTAAGGGACCTAGGTGATGCACTGCTACGATGGGCTTTGTAGTTGGAATAAGGTGCAGAGTGAAAAAAAACTAAATTAAAGACGAAAATAGAAGATGAAAAGGAAACAAAAAGAAAGAGAAAGAAAGATAGGAAGAGAACGACAGGCCGGCTTTGGTCACCATCATTTGAACTCATCATCAAAACCCTAATCGCTCATTTGAATTCATGTAGTCACCTTCTGGTTCGAGTCATGCGCTGCAACGGCTTGTTGAAGTCTTTTCTCCTCAGAATCATCACAATTATTCGTTTTCATCGTTCTTCAGAATAGGCCTCCAACGAGCTGTACATCCTCCATCGGAAGCGCTCTTGAGGTGACTGCATCGATAACCAGATCAATTTCCTGAAAGAAACACATGAAATGACGCTTGTCAGGTTTAAACACGATTATCGATAAAAAGGATAATTTGGACTATCGGGCCCTGTATCTTTCATGCATGCAATGTATGAGAGTGAACCAATATGCCCTTGGGTTCGTATGAGAGTCTACTATATCGTGGTGCAAAGAAACTCATACAGTTTACGTGTATTATGAAAGTTTTACGTAAGAAACTGACGCTATGTGCATGATAAAGAAGGGATAATTCGCACCAAATGGACGCTCAACAGACATCACACCAAATCTCATCGTGATATTGCAGCCCAATTGATAACTTTGTCAAACAACAATGCGTCACCAACTTGCTCGTGGTGTTATCCAGACAAGATGTTTTGTACAGGTGAGCCAATGGTTTAACTTTCCATTTCTTGCTCCTAACTACCGCTTCATTGATCAGATTGGTGGTGCAACCTCCATCTATCAAGACGCAAAGGTCCATACCATTGACATTGCAGACTGTTCGAAACAGCTCGAACCTCTGATTCTTGCAGTGTGGCTTTGGGGGTCCTCCACAGAGCTCGTGGGGTAGTAGCGCTTTAGGTGCCTGGGGTGATGGCGACTGGTGAATAACTAACAGTAGTGCAGTCACGTCGTCTCCCTCCAAGACTAACTCATTGAAGTTTTCACCCTCAGACTCTTGACTATCCTCTTCATTACCCGCAAGATTTGTCTGGGGGTGGAATTGACGTCGAGGACAATCAGCTGACTTGTGACCCGGCTGGTTGCATTTGAAGCATTTTAACTGGCTCGGGTTGGGTCCTAAAACTCCTTTACCCTTCTCAGTGGGCGTAGGAACTGTACCAGCTACAGGTGAAGGTCCAGCGATTGGTCTACTAACAGGTCTGGATGGTGCCATAGTGTTGTCATATCGTCGGAACGCAGATCGGGAGTGGTGAGACTCGACTTTCTTAGCCCGACGGTGTGCATCACTGACTTGATACAAGTCATGAAGGGACACCACCTCTTGAATTGAGGGCTTAAGACCATTGACGTACCTAGCGATGCTCTGCTCTCCATTTTCATACAGATCATTGCGAGCTTGGAGCTTGTAGAACTCGTTGGTGTAATCATCCATCAATTTATGCTCTTGTCGCAGGTTTTGGAATTTTTGGAACACACATTGCTTGAAATCAGAAGGGAGGAACTTCTGTTGCATCTTTCCCCTCATGTGTGTCCAAGTGGAAATTTTTTCTTTTCCTTTCCTACCCCTAGTGGTTTGCAACTGTTTCCACCAAATCAGTGCATGATCTTTCAGTTTAAGACTAACAAACTTGACTTGTTTGTCACGGGGGGATTTCCTTCTACTTAAAGTATTGGTCGATTCGCTCGGCCCACTCTAGAAACTCTTCGGGATCCATCCTATCCTCAAACTCAGGAATTTCTATTTTAATACCCTGATCCCAGCCCCAATGGGATTTCACTTTCCTATGAATTTGCCTACGTCGCCTCTCAGACTCATCAGAGGAACTGACGCTGTCACCGCCTGACTCTAGATCTAACTCATTATGCCCTGGCGATGCTCTAGTCCTGTGTTCTCGACGGGGTCGAGGTGGATTTTGGAAATTGGTGAAGGCCAAGGTCAAGGATTCAATCTGAGTCTGGAGCCTATCCATGTGCTCTTGTTGCCTCATGAAGGCATCTTGCCAAGAACGGGGTGGAGAAGATCCAGCCATTATGGATTTTATCGACTCACTACAGAGAGAAAAGGGATGGTCCTAATATGGATGTACTCACGCGATGCTAGTTTCCTAATTAATGCAAGATACAAACTAAATGAAAGAAGGAAAAAAAAATTCAGCAAGCACGCGAGGATGCAAATGATGCAAGAGGACCGGCCGTTGCATAAGAATGCGATAACTAGTGCGCTCTGATACCAACTTGATGTGATGTGTATGCTTCAATAAACCCAAGTGCTGAATTTAAACAACTAAATACATATTTCAGCATATTATAATCAGATTTCAGCAAAGCTTATAATCACGATTCATCATTCATTCAATCCCAATCAGATTTAATTCAATGAAGTAAATAAAACTGACAAGATAATACTTAATTTCAGATTTAAATAACCAAATTCCAGCAATGATAACTAACACAAGCTCAAAATAATAAGTCAATGTTTCAAAGAACAACCATAGATCTAATCGATAAACCCTAATGGATAAGATTCTCGGAAAACCAAGGATTATTTTGAAACCCTGATATAGATTCAGCAATAAGGCCGGTTAGGAAAAAAGAAAGATATCACATGAAAGTATCGAGGATCGATTTCAAACCGTGCTTTGGTCAATGCCGGCGGCTATCTGATGCTCCGTTATTGTGGATGAAGGGGCGGAAGAGGGGGCGTGGTCCAGAAGAAAGGTTGAAGAAGCCGAGACGAGGTGATCTTTGAAGATGGAGGAACTCCACGTCGATCTTCCGCGAAGTCGTAGACGAAAGGTGTGGCGACGAGGTAGAAGCTTGCGGAAGGAAGAAAAGACTAGATGCAAGGAAGATTCTTCGGAATGGATACACCGAACAAGCGAGCCGCTTCTCCGTTCTAGGGTTTCAATTTCATATCATCATTCCCTCTCAATTAGGGTTTGATGGCTTTATAGGGGATGAAACACCAAAAGAAATAAAAGGAAAGAAAGAGAGAGAGGTGCAGCCCGCGCGGGTAGAGAGAGAGAGAACCGCGGGAAGAGAGAGAGGGGTGGGTGTGTCCGCGGGAGAGAAAGAGAGGGCCGGTCGGTTGGGGTTTTGGCTAGGGTTTTGGGTTTTTTTGATCTCCTTCGAATCTTATCCATTGAGATTTATCCTAACTTAAGATCCTACGGCTAGCAACCTAACATAGAAACGAGTCAGTTTGGCATCTGTGACTCGAACCGGATGCGAACATGGCTCGCACCTACCCAAACTAGAAATAAAATTACAAATAACTAAAGATCCGTCAATCGGATCGAAATAAAATAAAAACCAAAGTCTTAGATCTTCGAATGAGCTTTCCACTGGTGTAGACGGATCGACGATCGGATTCCTGGATCTCCGTAGGAAAAGAAAATATGCCATCAGCTGTAGCAAATCTGCACGTAGTAGGCTCGTCTGCAGCAGGGGAGGAAACGATTGTTTGAGTGCCAACGTTCCTTAAGAGGAACCGTCACTTGAGCTCGCCACATGGGACCTAGAGAAGGATGGAAGGCAGCCACGTGGCAACCAATTGTTTGAGAGCAACTACTTTAGTATTATAGTGTAGAGTATAGACAAGTTGTTCGGCCTGGTTTCAACTTTCCCCAGGCTCAAAAAATCACAACCCATGGAGAGAGGAGGGTAGATAGGGGAAACAATTGTTAGATAGTTAGAGAGAGAAAGAGATAGGAGGAGGAGGAAACTGTTGTTTGAGTGCGAGCGTTCCCTGAGAGGAACCGTACTTGAGCTTGCCACATGGCACCTAGAGAAGGATGAAAGACTGCCATGTGGCACCCAATTGTTTGAGGGCTACTACTTTAATATTATAGTATAGATTATAGATTAATTATTTGGTACGGTTTCAACTTTCAACCCGGGCTCAAAAAATCACAATCCAAGGAGAAAGGAGAGAGAGAGGAGAGAGGTAGACAAGGGGGCGAACGGTTGTCAGATAGTTAGAGAGAGAGAGAGAGAAGGGGGGGGACAAAATGGTTTTTTAAGTGCGTGCGTTCCCTGGGAAGAACTGTCACTTGAGCTCACCATGTGGCACCTAGAGAAAGATGGAAGGCTGCCACGTGGCACTCAGTTGTTTGAGGGCTACTACTTTAGTATTATAGTGTAGACTAGTGCGAACCCTAGGGCAAGGCACGGGAGCCACTTAAGGAACCCCCCCACCGCCCCACCCAAAAAAAACTAGAAGCAGTGAGAGAGAGAGAGAGAGAGAGAGAGAGAGAGAGAGAGAGAGAGAGATTTATTCTAATTGCTACAAGATGTTTACATTCGAAGTCCTCTATAGAAGGAACTAGTAAGAAACTCGGGTAATGCCTGAATGAACTTGATGCACACCACTTAGCACAGACACATCACAGTCGTCTAAAAAAGTGTGCAATTTGGAGTTATTACAATTCACTTGTCCGGATGTGATTCACTTGTTAGAGAGAGAAAGAGAGATAATACAAATGATTTTTTAAATTAACATTAAATGATCATTAAATATAATTGCATGGGTATTTAGAGAAATGCTATTTAGCCTAAAGGGTTTCTCGATTTTGTCGGCCCGATTGATATGGCAACGTGCAACTGGTGGCTGAAACCCACTAGCGACATTTAAGTCTTTTACACCACCAGTTGCACGCTGCCACATTAATCGGGCTGAGCGGAATCGGGATAACCTTCGGGCTGAATAGCATTGCTCGGGTATTTATCATCTTTATATTAGGTTCTTAATAGGATTTATAAGAGAGAGCCACGTTCACACATGAGAGAAGGATTATGGCTCTTCAAAAATGGTCTACGTGTCACAACACGGAAGAGAGAGCTCCAGTTTAGTATTATACTACTAGTAAGAAACTCGAGCAATGCCCGGATGTGCTTGATGCACACCATTTGGCACAAACAATATCGCAACTATCTGAAGAAGAGTAAAATCTGAAGTGAGTGTGATTCACTTGTTAGAGAGAGAAGGATTCTGGCTCTTCAAAAGTGGTCCACTTGTCATAGAACGGAAGAGAGGACTCCATTTTTGTCATCAATGCCCGGATGTGCTTGATGCACGCCATTTGACAAAGACTACATCGAACTATTCGAAGAAGTGTGAAATCTGAAGTGAGTGTGATTCACTTGTTAGAGATAAGAGAGAGAGATTAACATCAAATGACCATTAAATGCCATTGAATGAAAATTTATCATATTTATGGTAGGTTTTTAAATGGATTTAAAAGAGAGTTACATTCACACGCAGAAGAAGAATTCTAGCTCTTTAAAAGACGTCCACGTGTTACAACACGGGAGATAGGCTTCCATTTTAGTATAGATAATATAGACTATGGGAAAGGGTTTGGTGAACTTGAGTTCATAAATGAATGGTGAAACATTGTTTATATTGTGCCATGTTTCCACTGAAAAAGACATAAAGCAAGTAAGAGGGGATAGATATTTAAGAGGGTTGAACACTGAGAAGACATAAAGCAAAAAGTAAAAAAGGGTTAAACACTTTCTCAGGACACGTGGCAGTTTCTCCATTCGAGTTCATCATTTGAATGGTGAACTCGAGTTCAGCTTCACGAGCCCCATATACTATTAGATTAGATTATTGCTTCGGGTGGCTAATAAGATTCACCTAGTTAGCAATCTATATTATGAAAAAGTTAAATACATAATGGAATGAACCTCAAAGTTGACCGACCAATACTGGCGGGGCATGTGGTGATCCAGAGCAAAGGTGCTCGAGCCAATCAAAATAATTACATCAACACTTAGTAGATTGATCATTACACGCACATGATCATCTCAGACCGCGAGAAGTGACTCGACTGAACATGAGAGTGGGTAGCACACATGACGAATATGCAGAAAGGATGTTACAGCAATTGCAAACTAACAACAACTGACTTAACCCATCCGTAGCTGCTCCAAAGAAGGCCAAAAAAGAGCCACAACTAGCCAATGCCAAACTTATTCTATGCTTTTAATGTAGTTTTAATTCCAACATTTCTTTTCTAATTATGTCTTTATTTCATGCATTGCTTTCACTCATTCCAAGCACTTCAATTTCTTTTCCTAGGCATAGCTCTTTAGGGTGAGTCTATATACAACCCACGAAATACCGAAGTCAACTCTAACTTAAATTTGAAAAAATACCCAGTATATCCCCGGTTCATCCCTCCTTTTTTGCTAGTGAAAACCCCAACCTGCTTCGGTCGTTGCCAGCCATGTGTAGGCCGCCGCCTGCCTCCGTCACCACAACTTACCACCATCGATCACTTTCTCCTTCCCGTTCTTCCTTCTCCTCTTTCCCCCTCCTTTCTCCTCCTCCTCCTTGTCCAAGAAATCACAATACTCGGCTTTACCAGGTTGAATGCACCTTATGTGCTTTCTATTTTGTGATAGCCGAACGCACATAAGGTGCATTCAGCCTAATAAGACCAAGTGTTGTGATTTCTAGAATGAGGAGGAGTGGAAGAGGAGGAGAAAAAAGGGAAAGAGGGGAAAGGAAAGGAAGAGGAGGGAAGAAAAAGAAGGGAAAGAAGAGGAGGAGGAGGAGGAGGAGGAAGAAGAAGAAGAAGAAGAAGAAGGGGAGGAGGAGGAGGAAACGACGATGATAGGCTGGCGAGCGTGGGCGACGGGCGGCACATGCACGATGGAGGAAAAAAGGGGTTGTCTTTTAGGCTAGCTCTACCTATGAAAAAAAGACGGCATGTCTTTAGACTGGAACTGTCAAAGGTAAAACGAGGATTGTATATAGACCAACCCTATTTTAAATCCTCCCTATATAAAGGTGGAACTTTGTATGATTTGCATCTAATTTTAAACCTAAATAATTTAAGATAATAAATTTATTTAGGATATTTATATCTTCTTGAAAAGTTCGGCAAGGTGCATGACGGTTTCATAGAACCCGCTCTACCTTGGCAAACCATTGCTAAAAGAATCTTGTGACTTGTCTTTGCTTACAAAAATAATCTTTGCTAAATAAAATAGCATTTGGTTATTAAGAATTTGATTAAGTTCTAAAATTGCTAGTTTAGAACGATTAGATTTAATACAATCCAATAATCTTATTTTTTTATTATTTAATCGTTCATAAACCTTCAAACTAGTGAAAAGGATTAATCATCATTTTATATTGTGCTCACTACTTACTTGTTAGAATTATTAGATTTGTTAACATAGATTACAAAGCTTGCTCGATCATCTATTAGTTGTTAAGAGTTGCGTGTTAACTACTAGTTGCAAAATTATTTTCTATAAAGTTAATTAAAAGCATACACTTTAAAAAAGACTAAAAGTCGTCCCTTGAATGTTCCACTACCTACGATGTCTAGAAAGGCTTGACAAACCGGCATTAAATTGCCCAAGGTAGCTTGGTATTTGAGCGAGCCTAGTGCTCCACCTCCTACTTGGAGCCCATCTGGCCGTTAGGATTTGAAAATTTTATTTAGACTTCTAAAAGTCAAATCTATTCAAGTGTGCTTTAAAATTGACAAAATTACTTTTCAATCAATAGATTTCTACTCCTCACTATTGTCCGAAATGGCTTCACCAAACTGTGAAACCCTTAGTGCCAAACCCGAGAAGTTTGACGGGTCTAACTTCAAGAGGTGGCAAAACCATATTTGATTCTGGTTAACCACACTTGGGTTACTATCAACCATAGGTGAAAACTGCACCAGGAATTACCAGTGGGTCAAGCCAAACTCGTCGTACCCGAGCATCCACTTCCCAACCTGACCTCGAACTTTCTTCTGACATTCCCACTAGGACCCTAGAAGAAATCAACTATCATGGTCGTTATAGGATCCTAGGAACCCTATCTGATAGACTCTATGACATCTATTATACTATCCAAAACCCTAAGGACCTATGGGATACCCTAGGGTGTAAGTATGGCCTAGATGATGTTGGAGTAAAACGCTTCAAAGTTTCAAACTTCAACAAGTTCAAGATGGTTAACTCCAAACCAATGAACGATCAGATTCATGAGTTTGAGAACCTAGTCGAACACCTGAGGACTAATGGTTCCACCCTAATGAAACCTTCCAAATAGCTTGCCTTATAGACAAACTACCTACTTCTTAGTCAGAGTTTTTCAAGTACCTAAGTCATACCCAAGGTGACCTAACCCTAACTCAAGTTCCAAACTCAATGACTTGCAAAACAAAAGGTTCTAAACTCAATTAGAATTGAGGAACAACATATGCTCAGGGTAAAAGGATCATTTGAAACCAAACCCAAGGTGAAAAATGTAGAGAGTCAATCATCCAAACCATTCCAGAAACTTAAGTATAAGCTCCAGAAGAAACCCTTCCACCCTAAGCCTAAGTCCTCTACACCAAGAAGCACTATCATAGCAACCACAATTCAAACCATCCCAAGGACCAAAAGAAAGAAGGAGTACGTTGGTGCTACATCTGCGATCAGACTAATCACATGACCAACTAATGCTACAAGAAGACAGCAACACCTCCAAATCCAAGAAGAAATGGCCCAACACCGCCCGGCTCCCAAGTCAACATGGTGACCTTTAGAGCTGTTGGCTCTCTCTCTCTCTCTCTCTCTCTCTCTCTCTCTCTCTCTCTCTCTCTCTCTCTCTCTCTCTCTCTCTCTCTCTCTCTCTCTCTCTCTCTCTCTCTCTCTCTCTCTCTCTCTCACACACACACACACACACACACACACTTCTTCAATTTGTTTTTGGTTTTTTAACCGCAACAGTCGGTTGTGATGACTTTGGCAACCCACTTGGCTCTCTTGGAGTTGATTTCAAAGAGGAGCTCCTAAATTTGTTGAAAAGCCGATGCGGCTCTCTTGAGTATGGAAAGAATTAGCAGTCCCTTGAAGATGCTCTTAGTTACTCAGCTAATTAAAAGAATGAAATTGGCTGATATTTTGGAATAAATTCCATTTCACATTAAAGACATAAAAAAGTTTTGTTTCACACTAAGTCTCTGGACAAGTTACACTTTTTGCAATAAATCCTATATTACTCTTTTTGGTCCAAATAGTTACTATTCAGTCCGAATTGTTACTTTCTTGATGTAAATTGTTACTCTTTTTTCTCTCATAAATTTTTTTTGTAACAATTCAATTCAAAAAGAGCAACAATTCAGATAGAAACGTAACAATTCGGCCAAAAAATAGTAGCAAAGGACTTGTTGTAAAAAGTATAACTTGTCCAGGGACTTAAAGCTTCAATAAACTTTTTTGGTTCTTAACCGTAAAATCCAAAAGTTTCAATGACCCACTGCTAACTTGCCTCTATTATTTTTATTTGCTGGACCTATTTGCAAATCGACGACCATAATTTTCATCTGCTTCACCAAACATCTTCATGTTTGGTGCATTTACTAACCCGCGTTTTGTTCATGTGCAAGTGCAATTCCTGCACGTGCAACCATTTGCTCATGTGACATGCAAACCAAGTTTCATCTAAACAGGTGTGTTTTGCAATTACAGTCATTGCAAGGCTTTAAATGCATAAAAAGTGCACATGTGCCTCTGTTTGCTCATGGCATCCATCTACACGTGTACATTAAAATTCCCAGTTCGAATCTTCTACGGCTTCAGTGACCTACAGTTGCAACGGTGGCCAATGCGCACCACGTGGCATTAACATCATCGCAACCATAGGGCTGACTGCAATTCACCTGTCGTGAATACCTGCCCTTAGATCCCACCGAGATTCACACTTATCCATGACGGCTACTATTAACGGATAATCCCACATCGGTGAGAGAGGTATCTATCACCCTCTTAATATACCCTCTGTAGACCTTCCCTTACGACCCGGGTTTTAGGGCATAAGGATATCTAACATGGATTCAGAGCTGGCCCATCTCCTGCTCCAGCTCCGGATGCTCCCCACCGATCGTGCCTTGTCATGCGTGCTCCGCGTGAAAAAATCCTTGCGGCGCATGCTCCGTATGAGGGGGGAGTGTTAACTGATAGTCCCACATCAGTGAGAGAGGCACCCATCACCCGCTTAATATACCCTCTGTGGATCTCCCCTTACAACCCAGGTTTTGGGGCATGAGGGTATCTAACAGCTACAATGCCCTTAGTGCCATGGGGCACGCAACCGCCGGCTACCGTTTCCAACTGTAGGTTACTGGAACTATAGAATATTCGAACTCTTAAACTTCACTTACAGCATCACTCTATTAGCATAAATAATCGGATCTTAAACCACAGACAAGCAGTCGATAATCATCGGAAATATTATTCGAAACAATACAAGATCGAAAAGGCGCAATAAAAACTATAAAACCAGCAGATGATAGACATTGCCAGCTTATAAGAGAATTATCTCAACAATCATCCACGCACTCAGCTCTACCATCAAAAGAACAGAGCCCAAAACTTTTTTTTTTCTTGGTACAGACAGCCCAAAACTTGATGCAAAGAAATCGCAACTGCCTTGCCAACACTGCGGCCATCGGCCAAGGGGTTGGGCGTCGAGACTAGGATATCAGCTCTGCTCACTGGCCGACGGAGAAACCTCATCCATCCTGTCATGGTGAAACCTCACAACGATGCATGTGATGTTGTCTCCACTGCCACGAGCGAAGGCGGTCCCCGTCAACATCCGGGCCGCAGCCTCTGGTTCTTCTTCCATTCTCGCAAGGGAGACTGCATCCTGTTTAAGCAGGGCATGCAGAGTGTTAATATACATTAAACCCGACCCATCTATATGTACACAGAGAAACGATATCAGCAGTTTGAATGGTTTTTTGATTCTAGGGATTTAAACTAGGCTAATTGCATATTAATCCCTGGAAACTTTATATTTACACATTGACCGACCACTAAAAACTAGATTATTTGTGCAAATCATCCCCTTAGGTTAACTGAGTCTATTTGGGGGGAATATTCCAGGAATGATTTGTGGCTTGAGTGTTTTACTAGGGAAAATGGAGTACAAATAAGGTTGGGTTAAATGATATCGAGGCCATTTGAGACCTCGGCTAAATAGCAGACCATGGTTAAAGTCTATCCGGTACCGGCAAACCACGAATATATATCCAATGTTCTTTGCAAATAGACGCAGTTAACCTGAGAGGGGGTCAATATGCAATTAGACTAGTTTCCGGATGGCTATATGCAAAAAATCTCTTGATTATAATGGCATGGCGCAGCACCTTGGTTCTTTCATGATACAATGTGCCAGCAGGAAAGCATGATGATTGCTCTTGTAGTAGGGGGATAGCTATAATTCTAGCTTTTATGGATTGGAGGCTAACCGTTTCTATCATCGGTGAATGTAGATTCAGTGAGCTCATGAATTACATCAGTACATGCATGCCAGGCAACATACATGCAGACATTATTGGGAGGGGCCGAAGCCTTTAAAGACAACTTCAAGACTCAAGAGACCTTTTTTAAAAAATGCATCCAGACTAAAAGCAACAGAGAGTTAGAAGAATTGAGCATGGTACATAGTGGTCAGTCATCAAGAGCAAAGACTAAATGATACAGTCATACATGTTTTTTCATCAGACTATCATCAAAGCCATAAAATCTTAAGAAAGAAAATGGTGATATAGAAGTTGATCATTCCCTTCTTTTCATAGGCCTGTTGGGGCTAGATAGCACAGACACAGATACGGACACAGCAAATCTTGAAAAACTAGGGCATGGGTACAACAAGGATACGGCGATATATATATATATATATATATATATATATATATATATATATATATATATATATATATATATATATGGGAAATGAGTTCCTATGACATGTCATAGGGAGTACCCTATGACATATGGTGAGTTAGTAACCCTACACTATTTAGAATGTTCTGAATTTTTATGAGGATTATCACCTTATCTTAGATAGGACCCTCGCAAAAAATCGGCTCATTCTAAAACTTCTAGAGGCATCAAATATGATTTTCAATTTAACGGTTAAAATGGATGGCCGATAAAGCTTCTAGCATTTGATGCCCCAACAAGTTTTAGAATGCTTTGATTTTTTGTGGACATTCTATCTAAGGTAAGGTGATCACCCTCAAAAAAATTCAGCACATTCTAAACATTCTAGCATTACTAATTCACCATATGTCATAGGGTACTCCCTATGACATGTCATAGGAACCCAGCCCTCTATATATATATATATATATATATATATATATATATATATATATATATATATATATATATATAGATGATTAATTTTTAGGAGTTATTAGTCTAAGACCCCCCAAACTAACCCTGTAGATTGATAAAACCCTCTAACTGTTTCGTAGTGCATTAAGTCCCTCCCCCTCACTCAATTTTTTAAAATGACCATTTTCCCCTCTAACTACCCCTTAGAACCCGATGTACCATAATTATTTTTTAGCATGCGTTGTACAGTGAAATCCCCAATAGTAGACCCAAAACACTGTAGATTCTACAGTAATTTCACTGTAATAGTAATGTTTCAGAGTATCGTTTGGACGGCTACCATGCAATTTAGCAACCGGGCACATCTTCATTAGTAGCTCTCAACAACATGTACACGTGTGCAAAATGTGTATGTTTATCCCAATAACATGAGATGAACATACAGAAATGCTACATAGCAATGATTCATTTCTATTTATATCAGTGAAGCCAATCTCATGTTGATTAAGTTCTTATTTCAAAGGTCATTTTTGGCTGTGATTATGAACAATCTCCGTAAGCTGTTACAGTGACGGTTTATAAGATGCGCATATAGTAAACATACAGAACTTCAAGGAGAATGCAAAACAGAATTCTAATACCAGATCTTGTGAAGAATGAATAAATGAAAAACAATTGACAGCTAGTCCATCAACTTCAGTGCAGTGCAAAATGAAAAGGCAAACCTCATTTGGGATTACGTCCCATAGCCCGTCACTAGCAAGAACCAGTAATTCCAATTCGTCATCAACATCTTGTTCCTGTAACAAATGACAAAACTGAGATTTGTTGTTGATAAACAGTACCACTGCTATATGATATAAGAAGCTTTTTCTATGTACAATTAAATATCTTCAAAAAATAACAACACTAATATTTCTAGGTTTTTGTTTAAGATAAATCTTTCAAATTAGTTTAAACAAATAGAAAACACCTACTTATATTCTGACAATTGTGAAGTCTTTTGTACTAGCACGACTTTGTGAAAGAGTGCCACTATTTGAACATATAAGGGCATCGGCCAGAGCTAGGCCGCTCAGTGCATCAGCCAGTCACCGAGCATTGGCCAATGCTTCCCACATCGCCATTATGTTCACGTTTATCTCACTTTGTATGTTCAAATAGCATTTTCTTATGTGAATATGACACGTAAGTGCAAAAGGGACAAAATGTGTATGTCACATTGCAACCTAACACATTATTTGAGTGACCTAAGACAACCTTCCCTAAAGAATGCTCAATGGACTCCTATAGCTCTATAAAAAAATTAAGCTAATTGAGATTCAGAACTCCAGGCCTTGATTGAACGGTCAGATTTGTTTATCGCCCATGTATGGAGATTGTCCCACCGAACATGACATATTGAGTAGACTTGGACTCAAATAGGTTAGGCTAGGTGTTCGCGATAGGCCCAATTAGGCTCGATCGACCTGATGATCAAATATGAACCTTGAGATCAAGTGATTTGGGTACATCCTATTTAGTCATCACATGTCATTTAAGTTATACATGCTTGGATCAAATCTGACCATCCATTATAACTTGAGTGTCTTCTTACTAAAACACCGGATGCGACTCGAGTCATCATCACATAAGCATATGAGGTCCTTGGGATGTGAATTGCAAGGGAAACCCTAAACCCATCTCCACCACCCGTCCAACCATTCTATTTATTGTGCCGCTGATCCCTCCTTCGTCTATGTGCATCCTGCGAGTGAGAGGAAGGGCAGATGGACTTCCTTGCATCCTCTCTCTCTCTCTCTCTCTCTCTCTCTCTCTCTCTCTCTCTCTCTCTCTCTCTCTCTCTCTCTCTCTCTCTCTCTCTCTCTCTCTCTCTCTCTCTCTCTCTCTCTCTCTCTCTCTCTCTCTCTCTCTCTCTCTCTCTCTCTCTCTCTCTCTCTCTCTCTCTCTCTCTCTCCTTTTTGATCTATTTTACTTCATTATTTCCACTTCACTAGATACCCTTTCATCTCCACCATGCACCCCATTGATCCTTCGAACCTTATATCATCCCCGACTTCATTCATGACTGGGCGGATAGAACTTCAGAAAATATGCTTTCATGCACTGATTTGCACCCCTCTCTAACCTTCTTGTTCATCTAACATCTTCTCCACCTCATCCTTTCCATTGTGCTTGCCTTGCTTCCACCATTACTCTTCTCTAGTTTGTGCAGATTTCTACACTTACTCTCCATCTTCCACTTCTTTGAAACCTCGTTTGATCAATTTTAAGTCAGATTTACCTTAGACTAGAATCAACAAACAATTATTTCCATGGATATTTCCACTGATCACGGATCAGATAATGAGCTAAGCTGCAAGATTCCTCTAGATCAAACCACACCACAAATGTGAGCTTAAACATTTTGTATAGCATGAGATCATGATGTATCTAAAAAATATTGTCACATGTGACACAATGCATCATCATGTTCTCAATTATCTTGTAAGAGTAATAATAAACATTATATAAAGTCAACATTCACATAAATGGGAATTTTTCTGGACATGGAATAACAATATATTTCACTTCAGAATTTCTCAAAAAAAAAAAAAAATCTATTTACCCGATAGTAAATGGATCTTCCTTCCCACCTATAGCCTTCAGTGAACAATTGTGATGCAGAACGACCGTCGTCTTCGTTTGGAGATTAGAAACACACACACAAAGAGAGAGAGAGAGAGAGAGAGAGAGAGAGAGAGAGAGAGAGAGAGAGAGAGAGAGAGAGAGAGAGAGAGAGGGGGGGGGGAACGCCTCAAGCGTAGAAGAATAGGGGGAGGGAGCATCTCTCACGCCAATGAAAAGCAAGGAGGAGAAGGGAGAATCCCATCGTAGGAAACACAAACTTTTATTAATTCATCATCACTGCCTTAAAAGAGGGCTACATGGCCTTTAAGTAAATAAAAAAACCAAACAGATAACAACTCTAATAAATAAACTCTCTAATTTAAACTCTATATCTAAGATATATCAGAATAATAAAAGATAACAACTAGCAGCACACCATACTTATCCAAAATCCTAATTTAAATTAACCTTGGATAATTAATCCGAAAATTAATTTATTTATTTGAATTTTGTCTCGTGATGCGTGCTGGGCGTGCCGAATGGGTGGGCCAGTTGAGCCAAAAGACATGAGCGGTCTAAATGCTCCCGCATCATACTTTTTGGTTATGAAAGAGCTCGACCTCGAGTTTAGCAGTTGATGGTGCAGGCTCAGAAAATGATGTCACACAAACTTGTAATCTCCTCCCGGGTCCCATGAGAACAGGTTGTGGCCGATGAACTGAGACCAAGAGTCAAAAAAAAACTAGACATGGTTGATGATGACAAGATCCTGAATGAAGATACCTAAATATTGTTTGAAGATAGGCAAAACTACAAATTGTCGGTATGTTCCAAAAAATTCCACATGCTATAGAGGGATCAACCTGTTGGAGTCAACTGAGGGTGGCAACTCTGTTGTCCACTAATGGTGCTGGCACAAGTGGCAGATCCACCAGTGGCACTAGCGACGGTGGTGGTTGAACCGACAGTGTAAACAGCGCAGGTGGTGGTAGTGGAATCTTGATCACGAATGCTGACAATGATGGATCTGGATGCAGCACAGATAGGGGGATCTGAATTAGCAGTGCAGGTAGTATTGGTGTTGGCGATTGTACTGGAGCCGTTGGGGTTGGGATTGATGTCTGGCGAAGGGAAAGAGACAACTGATTAAGAAATATCAAAGTCATTAAGATGAGAAAGTGCATGGTACTCTTATCCGCTTCTCTTGCACGACGATCTTCCTAATTAGCTTGTTGCCGCGGAAGAATTGGATTGCCCCATCGATCAAGACTAACAGCCATGCTAGCGTACTGGATGGCCAAATACTTTATGGCTTCTACAAGATAGGTGTTGGGATCATTACACAATGAAAGAGACCGATCATTAGGTGGGACATGACAACGCTGAGCTCTGAATAAACATTTGACAAAATCAGTGTTATTAAAGGCGTGCCTAAGCTGAGGCTCAACTACACTCACCCCTACGCCTCAAAAAGTACAAGGCGAGCCTCTGTTAGAAAGGCGTGCGCCTAGGCTCCAGGCTCTAGGAGCAAAAAAGACACGCCTAGTTGAACCATATGCTTGCACTTGATATTTTTGTCAATATGATTAAGTTATTAAGAAGATTTGATTCATGATTGCAATAGTCTGAATATTGGCACATTGAGTGAATATTATTAACATTTAAAATGATTTGTTACAGTTCTTAGATAGGACCATATGAGCAATTGTGTGTTGGATTTGATGACTTAGATATTATTTCAACTATTACAAGATTCAATAAGTTTTGTTATCTTTCTCTATTTACACATTTCATACTGATTTAGAAGCATGTGCACAAGCACACAGATGAAATAACACATCCAATCATTCATTATTTATTTTTTGTTTGCTATAATATTAAATTTGATATCATATAACTGGTTATTGAATTTGAACTATACATATTTGAAGATTTAATTTTAAATAGATAACTTAGAGTCGTAATTCAAACCTACAAGGCTACAACATTTGTGTTGTTGCAATAGCGATTTATCCAATTTATCTATTATATTAAGATTCATTTTCTTAGTCTAGTTATGCATGTTTTGAATATATATATATATATATATATATATATATGCATCTTACTTCAATCAGGTGCGCGCCTTGAGTTGTGCCTTGTGCCTAGGCTCTAGGAGACCTTGGCGCCTTATGTGTGCCTTGAGCCTTTCAGAACACTGGACGAAATCAGAGATTAAGATAAGCCACTAGGGCTCATTTGCTTCGACTCAGAACTGGGGGTGCCCTCGGCGAAGCTGGGGCCGCCTAGGGTTGTGCATGAGATGCCAGAGTGTAAGAAGGCAACGGGGGATGCCAGAAGCCTCTAAGGGGGTGTCCCAAAGGATAAGTGGGAGGACACGGGATTTAATCCCTCTCTTTCACAAGGATCATAAACAAGAGAGGGGCCCGGGAGCAAAGAAAGGGCGCGACTCCTCCACAAGCTGCAAGGCCTGAGGCGAATACGGGGTGGCTGGGCGACGCGAGTAGTGGTTGGGCAGCACGGATCGGGGTTGAAAGGTGCAGATCGGGGTTGTGCTGGATTGAGGCCGTGCAGATCAGGGCTGAGATCGGAGCACCTAAGGGGCGGGTGGAGGCCAGAGGGACGGACCTATGGCCGAGCGCTTGGATCGGGCTACAGTGAGCTCGGGCGAGCGAGATTGGGGCCGAGTGTAGTTGGTCAGGGCCAGATGAGGCCGAGGAGGGGGCGGCTAGGGCCATCAAGGCTCGGGCTAGTCCAGGTAAGGATGGCGGGGCCAGCCGATACGGGCCTGGAAAGGTGCGGATGTGGTCTGATGGCGACGGGCGGTGCTGCAGGGGACCGGTGAGAGTCGATTGAGGTCGCGGCCAGACAGGGCCAAACGGCGTCGGGGTTAGCCAAGAGGGAGCTAGCAGGCTAAGTCGAGGCAAGAAATGGTCGGCCAGTGGCAAATCAAATGGCACGGGGAGGGCGCCGATGTAGATGACGATGATGCTCGAGAATCGTTTGACGGGATGGAACCCACCAAGGCGAGCTTTGATACCAAATTGATAAAGTACGACCGTCGTCTTCATTGCGAGATCAAAAACAAAGAGAGCGAGAGGGGGGAAACACCTCACACGCAGAAGAATAGAAGGGAGTGTCTCTCATGCAGATGAAAAGCAAGGAGGGTAAGGGGGAATCCTATCGCAGGAAGCACAAACTTTTATCAATTCATCTTCACTGCCTTACAAGAGTGCTCCATAGCCTTCAAATAAATAAAAAAAAAAACCAAACAGATAACTCTAAAAATAATCTTTCTAATTTGAACTATATATATAACACAATAATAGAAGATAACTACCAACCCACCATGCTTATTCAAAATCCTAATTTAAAATAACCTTAATAATTAATCCAAAAATTAATTTATTTATTTGAATTTTGCCTCGCGATGCGTATTGGGTGTGTCGGATGGGTGGAGCAGTTGAGCCAAAACACACGGGGGGTCCAGATGCTACCACATCCAATTAAATCCCTACCCATTAGTCATTACACGTAAAGCTGAGAAAATGTGTAATTGGCTATTACTTGACAGTTAGCATATACTACAGGAAGAAAAGGTTGGCTACCTTGCTCACACAAACAGTCCTAAAAGTTCATATGGAATAACTTACACCTAATAAGAATTGCAATCTGATGTAATTTTATGTGTACGGCATGATACCTGTATCTCAGGCTCTGCCACTACAAACTGTTTCAATAGGCGGTTACCAAATGCACGTGACATTGCCAATACGCCTCCTACACGCCATGTACCTACAATACCAAACTACCCACAATCAAGAAACAATTGCCATTATAGGAGATATGCAACGTCGTAATTACATAAAAAGTG
The DNA here is from genome assembly GCA_947650365.1 of Chamaelirium japonicum. NCBI lineage: Eukaryota > Viridiplantae > Streptophyta > Magnoliopsida > Liliales > Melanthiaceae > Chamaelirium > Chamaelirium japonicum. The sequence goes on from OX393558.1 coordinate 8,538,751, forward strand.
AGGCAGAAGCACATATACCAAGGATTGCATATTTTGGATAGAAAGACACTACCGATGCTTTATTTAGATCTCCACAGTGCATTATTTTTTCCACTTCACTTTTATGGCTCATTGTGCCTTTAATTTTGACATATGCCTCCTGTGTTTTACCCAAACATCCCCAACTGATTACTACCCTAGATACAATGTTCCAAAGAAAAAGAACAAAACAAAGTCTCTTGTTATGATAACTTCTCAGCGATAATTGAACGATAGCATTTTTGCATGTGGTTGAAGACTATCACGGAATTTTACGAAATGCAAACAAAAATAACCAGAATCATGCAAAGGCAATTAGGCAAGGATCTTAAACAGAAACTTACCAGCCCACATAACAACTCCTCCAGCATTCTCAATTCTCTTGCGCTCATCACTTCTATTCGGCTTGTGGTCATCAGAGAGAGGGATGGCTGCCATATAAACAAACAAGATATTTTATAAACAACACACACATTAAAGCATCTGTGGCAGAGACTATTATTTTAAGATTGGAATGAAAACTCATAATTTATTAATAATATCAAAAAAGATTAATTCTTGCAGATGGAAAGGGCAAAATATAAGTTACAAGCACATTCTCCGTAACAGTATTTAGACTTACACTCAGCAAAGGATGTTGGAAAGGCCAATATGTAATATGGTGAAGAGGCTGGTCTCTCCACATCATTCTCTTTTTCCCTTTTTGCTAGTTTATTATTATTATTATTAGGCATTCTTGAGTGAATTCTATGCAAAACTTTCAGTTGAATAATTAATTGGGTTTGGTCCTAAAAAGCATGGGTACTTCCCTAGAGGTGTCGTGTCCAATAGGACCGGTACGTGTCGAGCACCGACACTCACTTGGATACGCCTTGGACACGTGTCAGATACATCTCCAATATGTCCAAATTTTTTTTATTATATTTTTTCACGGGCACATCTTGGACACTTCGCAGTCAATCGAAGTTCACATGTTGACACGTATTGTACACTTGTACACACGTGAAAGCATAATATTCTTACAAAAAAAGTCTCTTTTGTAATTTAGGAAATTTTTTATTCCTTATAATAAAGTAAACTAATTTGGAGGTTTATTATTAGAAAATAAGACTTTGAGTAAAAATAAAAATATTTCTTTATTATGGATGTTGATTCTAAATGATAGATACGACGAATGTTAAATATGAAAGTTATGTTTTGTTATGATTACGAAGGCTTTTTTCATTATTTTTCTTGCATGTCAATTTTATATATATATATATATATATATATATATATATATATATATATATATATATATATATATGGGGGTCAGGATCCTGTGCCTTAAATTTTGCCTTTAAGGTTATTTGATGCCCTAGAGGGTTTACAATGCTGATTTTTTTTTAATATAATCATCCCACCTTAGATAGAACATCCACACAAAATCAACACATTCTAAATCTTCTAGGGGCATAAAATATTACAAGCATTATCCACTGTCCATTTTTATCCGTTAACTTTTATTATATATTTGATGCCAGTAAAAATTTTAGAATGTGCTGATTTTTTGTGGATGTTTTATCTAAGGTGGGATGATTACATCCACAAAAAATCAGCACATTCTAAACCCTCTAGGACATCAAATCAAAATCGACGGCAAAAATTGAAGGCATAGGAATCTGACCATATATATATATATATATATATATATATATATATATATATATATATATATATATATATATATATATATAAGGGCTGGGTTCCTATGACATGTCATAGGGAGTACCCTATGACATATGGTGAATTAGTAATGCTAGAATGTTTAGAATGTGCTGAACTTTTTTGAGGGTGATCACCTTATCTTAGATAGAATGTCCACAAAAAATCAAAGCATTCTAAAACTTGTTGGGGCATCAAATGCTAGAAGCTTTATCGGCCATCCATTTTAACCATTAAATTGAAAATAATATTTGATGCCTCTAGAAGTTTTAGAATGAGCCAATTTTTTGTGGGGGTCCTATCTAAGATAGGGTGATCATCCTCATAAAAATTCAAAACATTCTAAATATTCTAGGCTTACTAACTCACCACATGTCATAGGGTACTCCCTATGACATGTCATAGGAATTCATTTCCCTATATATATATATATATATATATATATATATATGGGGACGGGGAGCCTGGACCTCAGGTGCAGCGTGAATGCTGCACCCGTCCCCTGCATGGATGCCACGTGTGTGCACTGCCGGACGAGCGCCATAATTTATGCCTTCCGAATCGGATTTGATCACAGAAATCCCGCTCCAAAACCGTGACCGTCTGATTGCTTTGATCCCGCGCGTCTGATCCGTGAAGCGCATCCCCACCCATTGTCAGAAATCCCGCTCCAAACCGTGACCGTCTGATTGCTTTCATCCCGCGCGTCTGATCCGTGCAGCACACCCACGCCCACCGTTTCAATCTTTAGCTTGATTGCCATCCATTCGATCGATTGAATCGAACGGACTAAATCGTTTTTCGCTGTTACTGTAGCGGCTACAGTAACAGCGAATTTCATTTTAGTGCGTTTGATTCCCATCGATCGAACGGATGGGAATCACTCGGCCCAAGTGTGTGTTAATTCGACTCCCATCCGTTCGATCGATGGGAATCGAACGGACAAAAATTTATTTCGCTGTTACTGTAGCCGCTACAGTAACAGCGAAAAACTATTTCGTCCGTTCGATTACCTCAATCGAACGGATGGGAATCGAAAGGAAGGTTGAACGGTGGGCGTGGGTGCGCTGCACGGATCAGACGCGCGGGATCAAAGCAATCAGACGGTCACGGTTTGGAGCGGGATTTCTGACGGTGGGTGGGGGTGCGCTGCACGGATCAAACGCGCGGGATCAAAGCAATCAGACGGTCACAGTTTTGGAGCGGGATTTCTGTGATCAAATCCGATTCGGAGGCATAAATTATGGCGCTCGCTCCGCAGCGCGCACACGTGGCATCCATGCAGGGGACGGGTGCAGCATTCACGCTGCACCTGAGGTCCAGGCTCCCCGTCCCCTATATATATATATATATATATATATATATATAGAAAGAGAGAGAGAGAGAGTGATGATACAGAGAGGCTGCTTAACTTGCGGTTAACGTGCTACCTAGAGGGTTTTTTTCAAAAAAAAGTTTTAGAGGATGATCACCTCCCCTTTGATAGCACCACAAAAAATTTCAGAATGTGCTAATTTTTTGTGGATGTTTCATCTAAGGTGGGATGATTACATCCACAAAAAATCAGCATATTCTAAACCCTCTACGGTATCAAATCAAAATCGAAGGCAAAAATTGAAGGCATAGGAATCTAACCTTATATATATATATATATATATATATAGGTCGTAAACTACCCGAGTAAATAGAAGTTTCCTAAGATCTAACACCATTTACTAATGCACCTTACTAAAAATCAAATAAGCCCTAGAAGGCTAGAACCACTAAAAACACAATAGAAAAAGACACTTAAGGGATTCAATTTGGCCTCGGGCTAAAAACAACGAGGCCCTTTTGGGCTCCAACTTGCTTGTGCATCACCATGTCACTTGTCTAGTCCTCGATTTCAGTATATGATTAGTACTGATATTAGTTGTTTATCCCTTAATGCTCAATTACACCTACTATAGGTTCTAAACTAACCGAGTAAATAGAAGTTTCCTAAGATCTAGCACCATTTACTAATGCACCTTTTAACCGACTTCACTCTTGATGTGTGGACCTTCCCTCTGAGTGTGGCACTCATTATTATGTCATACTTATTAATAAGTTTTAACATTTAAGAATTATCAACCTTGCTAGATCTGTATGGGTTTCGTCACTGTGGATTAAAATCAGTTTGCAAGGTAACAAATACCCTTAGACTAATCAACAAAACAAAAGTACCTTTCCCTGCCTTTGATATCACAGCACGTGAATCTCCAACATTTGCTACATATAAATGGTCGCTTATCAACACTGCCGTTGAAGCTGTAGAGCCATCATCTCTTGCAGGATTGCGTTCAGAATCCAAGAAGTCTAAATCAGTATTTTGATATGTTTCACCTGCAGACGGAGTTTGCCAGCGATGTAGTACAAAAAAAAAACAAGAGTTCTTTAATCTCACTATTTCAATTATGAACCTACATTGCAAATATTATGATAAACTGTACATACTTATAGCTGCCTTTGTTTCTGTCAGGAACTGTGGATGCTTCATAAGGTTTTCAAATAAGTGTTCCTTCAAATATTCAGCAGCATGTGAACCACCATGGCCTATGATGCCAAGTCATCAATAAGCAATGTGACTCTTCAAGCTTTAAAACAAAGAGTAAATGAGAGGGTTGGTACAAACTCAGACCATCAAATATGCCGAAGACGCTAACTGTCTTCCCATTTATTTCAGATGTTTTTATATCATAGAAGTCCTCCATGCTGGATCTCCTTCCCCTAAAACTTGAATATCCACAACTCAATCTTCCATCCTCACTGCAAATCAGCTAAAAGATCCATTATGATGCAGGACACCTATGACATGCAATTCTAATAGCAGGCTTATTTCCACAGGCAATTAGATCTACAAAATTATTTATTTTCACTTCAATTACTTGGACAATAACGCAGTTTATATGATTTGATTTCAGGTAATTAGATGCAAGCTTGAGGTGTCAAGCAATTCAAAATAAAATAGGGGTAAACGTTCGGAAGTCGAGGGACCTTCGATGGCTATGAGACAACTGCAAAGTCAACTAGACATCCGGCAACCCTCAAAAGAATTTCGGAAGATAAGGCTTCTAAGTGTGAATTTTTTAGTTAATGTTGTATGGCCCTATTGTAACCAACAGTATTGTATGTAAAACAAGATATCTAGTAGAGTAAGGTAGGAACCATCTCACAGGGATTAGCTAAGGTGATGAACTATGTGGTTGCGTGCCACGTGTAGAGATCTTAGATAATGACTTGGTTAGCAAGTTGAAGCCTCCCAAACAAATTTCCACGAACAGAGTAAACATGAAACGAGCCACAGACAATGTCAGACTAGGGAGGCATTGGAGTGCACTGTGCACGGTAGACGGGCGGGTGGCCGACTGTAATGCGTGACATAACGGGTCGTGGGCCTGCTGTTGGCTGGCTCTATGGTAGGTCGCGCAGCCTACTGTGCGCTGCTCAACAGTGGGTCTTGCGGCCGACAATGGGATGGCAGCCTGTTTTTGGATGACCGGCAGTGGGTTGATGGCCTACTATTGGGCGACCCGCTTGCACTGTGCAAGTGGCACACGGCAGTCCCTGGCAGTTGGAGTTGCGGCCTGCAGGTGAAAGAGTGGCAGTCGGAGAGAGTGGTGTCGCAGGAAACGATGGCACGGTAGAGGTTAGAGGCCTTTCTTGTATCAAAATCATATAAAGAGATTAGAGAGAAGAGAGAAGAGAAGGGAGGGGAGCGCTCGCTTGGCTTCGACATCAAGGAAGAATCGGCATCACACCATGACCATGCAAAGACTTTTTTATTTCAGCTCTTCATTGAAGTTTATTGAGGGGAGGGACCTTTAAATTGAGGCCAAACCAAACCCGATATATAAAGGACTCTTAAAACCAACAAAACACAACCCAAACAAGATTCCTAATGGGTTTTGAATTCCTACAATTAAAAGCTCCGAAAATAGATTTTAAATAAAAAAAATAACTAATTAAAGTCCTTTCCAAGTTAAGACTCCTCAATCCTCATCCTATCCAAATAGAAAGCTCATCCGCGGGTAGTCGACGTCTACGGGTGCACACGCACACATCGGGCAGCCATTGTGTGGTGTCCCCACCAACTCTTCTAGAGTGGGAGGAATTCAACCCCGTCGAGTGTAAGTCATGGCCTCTCTGGTAGTGCTCCAATAAATCTGGGTCAATCCGTTGTAGCCCTTACAGGTAACCCAAGTGCAGTTTGAATCTGGGGATCCTCTCCATCTCACCAAGTATCACCAGAAACCTCCATCTCTGGTTGAAACAACATGCTCATCAAGAATATCATCTATATCTCTTTATACGCAGGCAAAGTAGGCGGCGATAGGGGAAGCGACACTGATTAGGGTCGGCATCAATATCATGGGATAAATAGATCATCAGGGATAACTATTGGACATTTAACATTGTTAACAAGTTACAAGCATCAAGCAAGAATCTATTGATGATCCGATTCTTCATTGAATCAATCAGATAACAACGCATCATCATCAGAATCATCATCTAACATCACTTGTCCACCTTCCTCCTCGCTCTCAATGTCCTCTTCAGTGATGGCAAGCTACTCGCTCTCATTAATGTCTCTAAGTTGGGCACAGACAGCTTTTTGGAACACTGGTTGTAGTAGTACGATTGGATGAAATAAATAAATTATTTTAATTTATTACCATAGTATCCTTGGAGGGGTCAAATAACTTGGGCGAGAAGCTATAGGGTGAGAAATCCCGACCAAATCTCAAAATCGGTTATCCTAACCCTAGCTGCCATCCCCTTCTCGTTCTTTCTTCCCCATATTAGCTCCCCTTCTCTCCCCCTCCCTCTCCTTCTCTCTCCCTCCCTTTCTCCCGCTCGGTTGCAATCAACCAACAACATTAGTGCTACCCGCAGCCGATCACCAGTGTAAGCAGCCAACCGAGACAAGACACCACCACGGGCACTTGGCCACAGCAGACAACCAACGCGGGCAGACAGTCGCAACCAACCACCACGCAACTGCCACTGGCCAACTGGCCACCTCGAGGGCAGCCAGCCGTTGGCGGTCACCTCACAAGCAGCCAGTTGCTAGCAGCCACCAACGCGGGCAGCTAATTAATCGACCGCCACCCCAGGTCACCAACGAACCTGCCCATGCTCCTTTGCTTGAATCTGATTTTCCCAAAGCCTTTGGATGTTTTGTTTGAAGCCATCTCCTCTCTAGAGCCCTCCCAACGACTCGGTAGCCATCCACGAGGATCATCATAGCCTTACCAAAGTGTGAGCCAACCTCTTCAACCAAATTCCGGTGATTAACTCTCATTCTGCAAGTTAAGTTGTGAGGTACTCCTAATTCCCACTACTACTAATTGTTTCAGTCCTCATATGAAGTATAAACCCTAGAGCTATTTTTTTTAACATCTTAGTGTCGGTTTAAGAAGATCCTGAATATTACATGTATCTAAGCCATTAATAGCAATCTTTTTTAGCCTAATTAAATTTCTTAAAAATCTTTTATATGCTTGTTTAAGGCCTTTTTGTTAAAATCGAAAAACTCTAACATGGAAAAGTCCTTACTTCTCCTGATCAGGCTTGACCCTATCGTGGAACTGCACCCATCCAGTACCACATCATCACTGTATCTAGACCTTAACCTATGTTGATCCGCATAAAATTAGATCATTCTAGAAGTGATCTCTTGCCGTTGAGTCTAGTGAATAGTCATCCTGCACCACAAGTCCTCTTTGTATTGCTCGCACATATTCTTTGGGTGAGGTAAACAATGATGACAAGGTGGAAGCGTTTAAATGGAACAATGTCGCAAGGGTTAGTAATAGAGGGTTTTCCCGAAATGACCCCCAACTACCACGAATTGCTCAAAATGGCCCTCGTTGCTTTTGGCTTTACTTTTGTGACCCGCATCACATGTGAACCCTACCGCACGCGTGCATTTCGGTTGTTCCGGACAAGTTTACCCCTAAACTTAAAAATTGGAGGGATGTAGGTTTTTTGTTTTTTTAAAAAATAAAAATTGTCCGTTCGTCCTCTACATCCCCGACCGGCGAACTGATTCTCCGATCACACTATTCTCCTCCGCTCGAACCCCAATGATCGTGCCGATTTGTCGCCGTACATCTAGGAAGACACCAAGAAGCTCCCGAATCTCGTTGCAGCCTGCCAATTCAGCAAGGTACCTCCCGAATCTCCATAACCCTAGTTTAAGGGAACCCTACCTCTAGAACTCAAACTTTCCCTCCTCCATAATAAGACACAAAGGGATCTACCTGTATGTATAGGGGGCGCACTCGAAACCCTCCCATTTAAAGCAAGGAACCCAAGTAATCATGCACCCCCAACCAAATCATGGCAACGCAGAGGCGAAGAATCCGCTTCTCCTACTTATTAAAAAGATGTGGGCTGCCCAAAAAATAGGATGGGCATGGAGTTTCCTATCACTAAGTGCAGTAAAAAAAAAAAAATTTGGTCTACTTAAAATTTACACAAATTGGTCTACTTAAAAAAAACAATATATCATCGCAATTTCCGAAGGCTAACCTTCTTAGGGGTGTGCAGGATTCAAACCAAACCGACCAAACCGACCGAACCAAACCAAACCGACCGAATTTGGTCGGTTTCGACACACTCAACGGATCGGATTGGATCAGGATTTCTCAAAACCGATATGATTGGATCGGTTATCGGATTTATCAATTAAAAACCGACCTAAACCGAACCGAACCGGACTCCAGTTTATAATTTACTAATTTAGTGGTAACTGTTGTGAACTTTTGTTTAATTGTTAAACTGTACTTTGTAGTTTTTAATATTTAATGGATATGAATATTGTGGACATAATGGTATTGTTATTGATAACTAGGTATTTTGGTAAGTAATGTAGTATCATTTTATAATTTTTAAAATAATCATTTTAAAGTTGAAACTATGTCCAAATAAAAAAAAAAAAACTAGTAAGCATATGGGCCAAAGCCCAAACCGACCGTCCAATCCAATCCAAACCGACTTTAATTGGATTGGATTCCAGTCTCAATCGGTTTGGATCGGATTGCAAATTCTCAAAACCGATCTAGGTTGGATCGGTTTGGGTTTTACCTAAATAGGTCGGTTTCGAACCGATGCACACCCCTTACCTTCTCCATCCCCCGCTGGCATACCCGCCGTCTTCCGCGTGATCGTTTTCGGGCAGCACGTTGACGATTGCTCGCGGCCCCGCCGCCGAACCCGAGTCCACCATCATCGTTACCGTCGCCCTAAATCCGCGGTGGTTCCGGCGATAGCTCACCGCCGGCTGCGCATCCGGATCCCTCGCCAGAGACCTGAGACGCCCCTCCACAGCGGAAGAGAGACCCCTCGGATTCGCCGCCCGTACGATGAAGCTCCTCAGGCTAGCGATGCATACCATCTAAAACCGGCCGGCGAGTCGATGAGATCGGGGAAGGGAGAGATCAGCAAGTCTCCCCCAATCGTCCTCCGCCAAATTCAAAACTCCAGAAAATGGGGGGCGCAACGTGTCTCTGTGACGAGGCTAGATCGACGAGAGCATTTTTTTTTGCTACCCGATTGCTTTGCTGCACTTGCTTACGGTCCAATCGTGTTCTGCCACGTCGTCCGAAAAGAAAGGGCATAATGGTAAGTACAGTCCCGCAGCAAGTGTTTTTCCTGTTATACACTTTCTTTTAGATGACGTGGCAGATTACGATTGGGCCGTAAGCGAATACAGCACGGATCTCAGATTCGGTCGGTGGGAGTCAAGGGCCAAGGCTCAAGGGTGTCTCTCCTTAACCCGACTTGTCCTTTTTGAAATATGACTTTTAGTTGCAGGCCATATTAGTTTTAAAATATAGCTCAAATCCCTCCCGATGAATGTATACTCTTTCTAAATAAAAACATATACTGTTTCTGAACATAAATATATACTCTTCCTGGAGATGAATGTATACTTGTAAGGATCATAGCTAATATAGCAAATTATGGTGTCATGCGGCTAATATTGCAAAATAGTTAAGGACCTATACCTAATTTGGCAGGAAAAAAAACAAACAAATGGGTGGGGCTATGTACAGCCCACGGAATGGTTGGGATCCGAGTACACAATACCATGTAGGGTTGATATCAAGCTCGGACCCTATCACTACGCATATGACAGCGATCCACCGAATATAACCGCAAACGTCTGCTACGGATCAAGGTTCAAAGTCCAGAGAAAATCAGATAATTCAATGCGCCACATAATAGTAAGAACTATCTTTGGCTTCCTCGTCTATAAGTCAGCCCTCTTTTGCCAAAGGCAACTCCTGTCTGTAAGGCACCCCCTTCTTTTGCTTCTGTTATCCACTACACGCCGCAGCCAGCAACCAACCACCAATGGTCCATCCCCTCCTTTCCTTCTTTCTTCTCTCTTTCCTCCTCCCTCTTCTTCCCCCCTCCCCCATCCTCCTCCGCTTCTCCCTTCTCTTCCTCCTCTATTTTTTTCACCTTCTTCTTCATCCTCTTTCCTCTCCTCTTTCTAGATATCGTAGTATTCAGCCATATCAGTCCGAATGCATTCAACTACCCTGGTAGAATGCACATAAGAAGCATTTGGCCACCAAGTCTAAATGCCCCTTCTGTGCATTCTACTTGGGGGGCCTAATGCATAGACGTACATTTGGACTAGTATGGTCGAATGCTATGATTTCAAAGATGGCCTGGGCGGAAAGGGGAGGAGGAAGAAGCATAAGGAATAGGAAGAGGAAGGAGGACGACTCAATGACGGAGGCAGCCTGCACATGGTTGGTGATAGGACGACGGGTGAGGGTTGCCATCAGTAAAAGAGTAGGACTGAAACGAGAACACATTATGTATTTTTTTCAAATTTAACTAAGTGTTGCCTTAGGTAGTTCGTGGGCTGTAAGTATCCCCACCCAAAACAAAACAAAAACAAAACAGATTTTTGCATATAAATTTTTATTTGTATATAAACTCTCGAGTTTTAAAAATTACTTGGCTACCTCTCACAAATACATATATTTGAAAAACCTCCGGAGGGCCTTTTACAATCATTCTACTTTTGCCTATATGGAAAAAAAAAATTTTAAATGACAAGATTTATATGAAAAGACAATATTTATCAGGAGGCTATATGCAAAAGGCCTGCCGCGCTCGTACATACCACCATATATGCCATCAGTCAAGTAAGGGTAAAATGATCATAAAAGTGGCCACACAGGCTTTTTTGCAAAAATCAAGATTTGTAAAGGTTGCACATGTAATTTAAATGCAAAATCAATAATCCTATCTTTCTCTCTTATTGAATCAGATACATATTTATTTCTTCACGTAATTTTGAGATGACTCCTCAAAGGGCTCGACAATAGATCTAGTCCTGGTTAGCTCAGCTAAGATACAAATCTCATCCACTTGTCTTGTTTTGTTAGAGAGATTGTTGGTTGAGGCTGAAAGAAGCGAAGAGATGGGGAAGAGAGGAGTGGAATAAGTAGACGAGGTCCTATAATATGTTTGGACAAATGCATGCCATGCCCAATATTACTAGGGCAAATTATAAAAACCATCCATGAACTATACCCTCATCTCATATTCGTCCCTCCATTTTTTTTGAACAATTTGATCCCTGAATTATGCTCCATCTACATTTAGCCCCCTTTATCAACTTTTATGGCAAAAATATCCTTATTCTAGAAAGCTCAAATTAAATATTTTAAAACAATTTTGAGTCTAATTAAAAATTGATAAGGATACTTTTGGGATAAAAAATCGATGGAGGGTGCTAAATACAGACATGCATAGTTCACTGATCAAATTGTTAAAAAAAGGTTAAGGATTAACCAATATGAAATGAGGTGTATAGTTCAGGAAAGATTTTTATAATTTATCCATATTACTTTGACTAATATTGGGCAAGCACGATATATGCAATGCTTGTGAGAGGTGGTTGTCATTTTTTTAGGGCGGATGATAGTAATAACTAATCTAATAGTACAAAACTAAAATGGAGCCCTCTATCCTGTGTTGTAACATGTGGACCCCTTTTGAAGAGAAAGAATCATTCTCCCGTGTATGAACATGGCATTCTATGAGAATATCCCATTGAAAACTTATTATAAAGATGAAAAACACAAAAGGGGGTGTTCACACATGGCACCGCAAAGGGATGGTGGTATCATAGCCATCTGATGCATTCAGCCCTCATAGTAGCCGTCTGTGAGCATGTCTCACGGAACACCCATTTGTAAAGAGTTGTAAGTACGATGCAGCTTACAAACTCTTATTAGTACGGGATAGGTGGTAAGTACACATTCAATGACGTATATTTAATGTATATTTTGTGGTCTTTTTTTTTGCAAAAGGTGGTCAATATGATTCTCTCTTTTCCTGACGTTACGTATTCTTACCTTCCACTTTTATTTTGAGAACCCTTACCTTCCACTCTTTTGGAATATGATCAGCGTGCGATAGAAGAAAAGAACTCATTCAATGACATTTAATGGTTTAATGGTCATTTGATGTCGATTAGGAAAATCATTAATACTATATATATATATATATATATATATATATATATATATATATATATATATATATATATATATATATATATATATATATATATATATATATATATATATATATATATATATATATATATATATATATATATATATATATATATAGGGGCATGCTGTAATGCGGCATGCGGTAAGTGCGGCACCACACCACAGCCGTCTGATGCACCCGCTGTGTGCATCGCATGCACGTAGCGGTGCATCAGACTATTGTAGTGCGATGCCGCACTTACTGCATGCCGCATTATAGCATGCCCCTATAATGAAGAGTAGATGAATTCTACTCTTCATTATATATATATATATATATATATATATATATATATATATATATATATATATATATATATATATATATATATATATATATATATATATATATATGGGGACGGGGAGCCTGGACCTCAGGTGCAGCGTTGAGGCTGCACCAGTCCCTGCATGTGTGCCACCTGTCCCATACTCGGCGCCCGAATCAGCCCTCCGTAATTAAATCTCGTTTTTGAACCGCAGCCGTCCGATGGCACGGAGCAGCAGCCGCCTGATTGCCAAAGGCTCAGCCGCACCGCACCAAAGAGTCACCGTCCGATCGCATAGATCAAACGGCTTAAAAAAATATCGCGGTTACTGTAGCCGCTACAGTAACCGCGATTTTGTTTTGAGCTGTTGGATCCATGCGATCGGACGGCTGAAATCATTATCGCGGTTACTGTAGCGGCTACAATAACCGCGATATTTTTTTCAGCCGCCCGATCGCCTTGATCCAACGGCTGAGCCTTGGTGCGGTGCGGGCGGCTGAGGTTTGGTGCGGTGCGGGGCTTGGTCCATTTGATCTATGCGATCGGACGACTGACTCTCTGGTGCGGTGCGGTGCGGCTGAGCTTTTGGCAATCAGGCGGCTGCTGCTCCGTGCCATCGGACGGCTGCGGTTCAAAAACGAGATTTAATTACGGAGGGCCGATTCGGGCGCCGAGTATGGGACATGTGGCACGCATGCAGGGACCGGTGCAGCCTCAATGCTGCACCTGAGGTCCAGGCTCCCCGTCCCCTATATATATATATATATATATATATATATGAGGAATGGGATGCTGCCTATCAAAGCAGCATTTTTTGCTGCTTTGAGACATTGTTTGACCATCCTAGAAGTTTTGGAATTTGATGAAATTTGGTGAGGGTGTTGCCTAGGGTAAGATGATCATCCTCACATATTTTCATCAAATTCCAAAACTTCTAGGGGGTTCAAATGGTCGAAGCAAAATCAGTCGTCTGCAGTCACCGTTAAAATCTGCAGCATTTTGCTTCGACCATTTGACCCTCTTAGAAGTTTTGGAATTTGATGAAAATTTGTGAGGATGATCATCTTACCCTGGACAACACCCTCACCAAATTTCATCAAATTCCAAAACTTCTAGGATGGTCAAACAATGTCTCAAAGCAGCAAAAACGCTGCTTTGATAGGCAGCATCCCATTCCTCTCTCTATATATATATATATATATATATATATATATACAAAATGAAGAGTAGATGAACTCTAAAACTTCCAATGTAATATGAAGCAAACAAAGTGTTGAGAAATATGTGGTTAAGATTCACCAACTTGATAGTTCACTTTCATAGTTTTGTCCTGGGTACTCGAAGGAGTGAATTGCACCCCAAGAAGTTAATCACACTCAATCTGGATTACACACTCCTTTGAATGACTGTGATGTCATTTGTGCCAAGTGGCGTGCATCAAATTCATCCGAGCATTGCCCTGATTGAGGCTCACCCGAGCGAGTCTGGCAGCAACCCAGCGAGCAAAACCAGCAGCAAACTTGCTTGGGCGAGCCAAATTTTGCCCGAGCGAATCAGGCTAGACAGGTGTGGGCAGGGCACATGCGAGTCACGGTTTTGGTTGATATTTGGGGGGTTTATAGTTTTCTTTTAGGCTGTTTTCTCCTCTCCTATTTAAAGGGGGGTTAGGTGGCCATAGGGTTACATCAAAGACATTGAGAGCAACACGAGGAGAGAGCAAGGAGCCTTGCCACGTAGAGGAAGGGAAGGAACATAAGAGACAGAGAAGAAGAGAGAAGGAAGAGGAAGAATAAGGAACGGGGTTCAGCTACGGATTCTCGGTGCATTTTCCTCGGCTTAAATCTCAGCGGGCATTCTCATCTCTCGAGAGATTCCGATATTCTCTTATCTTTATGCGGGGATCTCTACTTCATGTTTGTAATATCTAAGAGGGATCATTAAGTGGTTTGCAAGGGTCTGACAAATGGAGACCCACTACTTGTTCATTCTCTTTGATCGTGATAATCCAATCCTTATTGCCAGCAGATATCGTTGTTCGTTGTTGTGTGGTGGATCGATTCTCTTGATTCTGTAAGGCTTTGAACCTCAATCCTAGTGTGACGCTTCTGATTGCACTCGGCGGATCATTAGGGTGTGTGCGCGCGACTAGTGGGATCTTTGGGGTTTCAATCTCTGGTTATTCCCAACAGTCATATTAGAGCCGTGGTTCTGTATAAGAATCTGAGGTGGGTGGAGCCATGACAGATGGGAAGTTGAGAATCGAAAGGTTTAGCAGCATGAACTTCAGTTTTTGGAAGATGCAGATAGAGGACATCCTATATCAGAAGGACCTCTATTTGCCTCTAGGTGGTCTAACAAACAAGACATAAAAGATGTTTGAAAAGGATTGGGCAATTATCGATAGGAAGGCGATGGGCCAGATTCATCTCTCTTTGTCTCCGATGGTGGCCTTCAACATCTACAAGGAGAAGACCACGACGGACGTGATGAAAGCACTTTCCAATATGTACGAGAAACCTTCGGCCTCAAATAACATTTTTCTCATAAAGACTGTTCAATATGAAGATAGTCGATGGCGGGAGCATAGCAAAGCACATTAACACCTTCAACGAGGTTACGAGCCAATTGGAGACTGTCAGAATTAATTTCGACGATGAGATCAGGGCTCTTCTGATCTTGTCAGAACTTCCAAATAGTTGGGATGGTGTCATGACGGCGGTTAGCAGTTCTTCTGGTACTGTGACTATGAGGTTTGAAGATGTGGTAGGAACCCTACTAAGTGAAAAAGTACATAGGAAGGGTTTGGGTGTTTATACAGAATCTTCTAGCCAAGTGATAGTTGTTAAGGCCAGATGCGAAGAGCATGAAGAATGTTGTATGTTGGAAGTGCAGAAAGTCCGGGTATGTGAATAACATGTGCAAGTGGAAAGGTGGAGCAAGTTCCAAAAAGGGCTCTGGGTCGGCTAACGGCAGCAGAGATACCGAGGTTGACGTGCATGAAATTCAAGTATTGAACTTCGAAGATGATGGAGTGATAATCTTGGCCTCTGAGTATGAAAGTCAAAATTGGATACTTGATAGTGGCGCCACACACCACGCTTGTTCACACAGGGCATGGTTCAGCACCTATGCGGAGTGTGAAGGTGGCACGATGACAATCGGGGATGGCTCCATGATGCTAACCAGGGGAGTCGGGAAAATATCTGCTTGAGGAAGTCTGATGGTTCCATTCAGACCCTCATGGGCATTCGTCATGTTCTGGGCATAGGAGTAAATATAATCTTGCTTTCCATATTGGATTCTCTCAGGTATGGGATCATCAGTTCAGGTGGAGCCCTGAAAGTCACAGATGACACTTTTTCAGTCTAGGAGGGAGTCTGCAAAGGAGGTTTGTATAAAGTCATAGGAAGGGTAGTTTCAGGAGTGGTGGGCTCGGTGAAGAGCAAGTCTGTTGGTGGAACCAGCACTGGTGCGTAGAAGACGAGGAAGAAGTGGGTTTTGGTCAAGTCCAACACCAAGTTGGGCTTGGTCGGTCATCGATTATAGATAATTGGACACCCGATTGGGTGTAGGCACCTGTTATAGGGTGACCAAGGTGTGCGACAAGGATAGAAAGGATTATTTGAGGTTTCTCAGATGACAATGATAGCAGCAACGATGGAGGTGTTGATTTTTCAAGCCGAGGTGGAGATTGTTGAGGTTTTCAGCTTGGAAAAGTAGCAAGAGCAGCAAACTCGCCCGGGTGAAATTGAGGCTCGCCCGGGTGAGTTTGATAGCAACCTAGCGTGCATAACCCGCAACAAACTCGCTCGGGCAAGCCAAATTTCGCCCAGGATAATCATGCTAGACGGGTGTCAATTGGGCGCATTCGGGTCATGGTTTTGGCCGATTTTTTAGGGGGGTATGGTTTTTTCATGGGCTATTTTCTCCTCTCCTATTTAAAGGGCGGTTAGGTGGCCTTAGGGTTACATCGAAGAGATCAAGAGCGGCACGAGGAGAAAGCAAGGAACCATCTTTCTAGGGTTCTTGCGGGCGCATAAAAGAAGGGCAGGGAGATAAGAGAGAGATAGAAGAAGAAGAGAGAAGGAAGAGAAAGAAGGAAGGGGGGTCGGCTATGTATTCTTGGAGCATCTTCCGCGCCTTCGATCTCGGCGGTCGTTCTCATCTCTCAAGAGATTCTGGTATTCTCTGATCTTTGTACGGGGATCTCTACTTCATGTTTGTAACGCTTGAGAAGGATCATTGAGTGGTTTGTGGGGATCCAACAAATGGAGACCCACTGCTTGTTTATTCTCTTTAATTGTGATAATCCAATCCTTGTTGTCGGCACATATCGTTGTTTGTTGTTGTGTGGTGGATTGATTCTTTTGTTTCTACAGGGCTCTAAAACTCAATCCTAGTGCGATGCTTCGGTGTGTGTGCGCGACTAGTGAGATCTTCGTGGTTTCGATCTCCGGCTATTCCCAATACATCTATCCTTCAATATGAACGAATAGAAATTATGATCCGATTAAATGTTGCATTTGTTAATAGCATTCATTTATTTTTTATTCGGTTTTCTCTATTGAACGACTCACAGGAGGTTGAACGAAACCTGGGCCTTAAACATTGCATTCATTGGCAGCATTTATTTGTTTTTCTCTAGGGAGCGGCTCCCATGCAATTGTTGGGGGCCATGTGTTTCTCATTGGAGGGCTGAGCGAAACCCGAGCCTCGCTGGGGGGTCTCACTAGTCTAATAGTATAATACTAAAATAGAGTCTTGTAATGCCCTATACTCCTGAGTTGACTTTTGCTAAGAGCACCATATCTTTTATATTATAATATTGCTAGCAGTTAAAATTTTGTTCTTGTTAAACTTTTATATTAATGCATGTATTGTGTTGTGGACTTGAGTTGGGTCGGACTATGGATCCCGGGTCTGGGTTGCGAGGCGACATGGTGATGGCAACGCGATTGTTCATGCATGTATATGTGTGTGGGCGCGAGCTAGCGTGCGTGTGGGTGTTGAGCGTGCAGGTGAACACATGTACATTATTTAATAATTAATTATATGTATGTTGCAAGCTAGGTGTGCCCCTGTAGCGATCCGTCGTCACATGGCGCCAAATGACGCATGCCGCAGGGCTCAACCAACTCGTCGATATAGGGCCAATGGGCTCCCTGGCTTACCGATCTAACTCAATCAGGTCATCTTGGTTTTCGAAATCCTAGACCGACTCTTCGGGCTCAAACTCCTCTCATTTGGTTTTCAAAATCCTAGACCGACTTCTCGGACTCAAACTCCTCTTCTTTTCTCGATCAACGAATTTTGATCCGACGTACCAAAATTCTCGAAACTCAAATCCCACTCAACACCTCCTCTTAACACATCACAACTCAAACCCCACCTGTACACACCACTCAAAATAAAAAATAAAATAAAAAATAAAAATAAAATAAAATAAAAATCCCATTCAACCAACACCTGTGCAAACTACTATAAGAGAAATGCTATTCACTAAAGCAAACCCAAGTTACCCAACACCCTTCACTCCATAACTTGTACACACTTTCAAGTTACCCAACCCCCTTCACTCCATAACTTGTACACACTTTTCAACCAACACTACAGCCATACCATACACATCCTTTCAATCCTCTCGATCTCATCTCTCTCTCTCTCTGTTGTGTGCTGCCACGAGGTGGACCACGAGCCACGGGGAGGTGCCGTGCGGGACTGGACGGAGCAAGGGAGGAGGCCGCCGGATCTTGGAAGGAGGAGCTCCGGCGAGGACCCCGCACCAGGTCAGCCCCTCTCCTCCTTCCTCCTTATTTTCTTTCCTTTTTTTTGTGTGGGTTCTGTCGAGACCGACCACAGCCGTCCTCCTTTGCCTCTTTCCCTTGCCGCGGCCATGGCCGCCGGCTATGTGGCCGGTGACTGTGCAGCTGACGGAGCCCGACCAAGCCCCGCCAGGTCCCATGGGCTGACAGCCACCTGCCGAACCAGCCGACAAGTCCCCTCATTTTTCCCCTCTTTCTGTTGTGGCTGCCATCGGTCGGAGGGCTGACATATGGCTGCCACGTGGCCTCCGACATCCCCTGGTCGGTCCGATACCCGGCCATTGGAGTCCCCCGCCATGATCTGTCAAAACCTCTTGAGCTAATGAACTCTTAAGCCGTTGTTCTCGGTTCATCGTGTGGTGTGATTCAATGGAGACCTCATCGACGGCTAATTATTAATTAATCGCCAATTCGGTTTCGGACATTTTTCGGCAAATTTTTTAGCCCTCACCTCGAGGTAGCAATTCCGATGTTGCCGGCAATACTGTTTAGAGCTGATGCTTGTGACTACCCCTGGCGCATCGACAATTGTCAGTTTATTTTCATTGGCCGTAGGTATAGCCTCGTGTCGATTACCTTTGTTGCTTGTAAACCATTGTGTTCTGGTGTGCATGACAGCACCATGTCTAGCGGCCCTTGTGCCAACTCAGCCAACACTAGAAATTTACTAGGCGAGACATAACTCTTGTCGCCAACCGGAGCATAGGCTCGGTAAGACTTGTCAAATTGCTATTATATCAATCCGACCATATCAAACACCTAAGCCCGAGGTGGTCTCTGGTGAAGGTTGAATCGAACTCCCCGACCTAGCTTAGATCCTCCCTCCTAGGTGCCAACACAAAAAAAGGTTTTTTTAAATGGCATTTAAAAATACTTTACTATTATACTAGCCATGTGTGGTGACAGAAAAAGATACGGGTCGTCTTTATTGCGGATCACACGAGATTACAGAGTGCGCCGGGACCCGGGTTGCTCGGTGGTGGCGAGCCCGGGTGCAGCGTGTGTTTGATCAGGAGATTGTGGGAGAGATCCTCTGGAGGGTCCCTTTGATCCGCGTCTCCACGTGGTATTCGTGCGAGAGCTCTGAAGAGGTTGCCCAGGACAGAGGTCTTTACAGAGGTCTTGATGTTTGACAGTCAATGACGTGGAAGAGAACTGTCGTGTCAAGCTGGCTGATGGAGAGTTTTAGACAAATGATTCCTATGGTGGATTGTCCGCCTTGGTTGAACCCTTGAATGACCAGCTGGCTTTGCGAGAGCTGATCGGTGGTGATGCCGAGCTGGCACATTATTTGGATAGACATGATGTTGACGGCGGAGCCGCAGTCCAACATGATTCGATTTACCGGCTTCTCGTTGATGTATCCCGAGACATAGACAGGTCGATTGTGCAGTTGTGCTCCGAGCTGCAGATCTTCGTCCGAGAAAGTTATTGTTGCGTTGCATGAGACAATAGTTTTGTCCTTCTCGGCGTCTTTCTTCTTTCTTTTGTAGCTGTCTGGATCTGTCAAAGCCTCGGCCATTGCTAGGCGAGCTTTCTTTGGGAGGTGTAGTGCTTCTATGAGTGGCACGTGCAAGATTGCCTCATCGTAGGCAGCAGCACTGTCTTTGTCGGAATTATCTTTCTCGTTGTCGGTGCTGCTTTCTTTAGAAGACTCGATCCTATCTTCTTCTTCCGGCGCCATGTGGATCTCAACCATGCAACAGGAGGCTTCGTGCTGCTGATCAGCTGGGAGGAAGTAATCGGGGAAGAACTCTTGCAACGTTGCCGGTTCTGGAGGGTTTTGCAGGAGGAGATCATCTGGATCTGCTGGCGGTACTTTAAACGCCTTCCTTCTTGGAGCTTTGCTTTTCTTTTTGTAAGTTCTTCGTTCCGGAAGCTTTCTTGTTACCCGATCTAGCTTGCGACTTCTTGGCATTCATGGCCTTCGTCTGCGAGACAACATGACCCATGCATCTTCATCAGTGGATTCTTCGTCACCAAGGTGAAGGTCTGGAGTGGCAGCTGTAGGTTCTTCATGGGTCGGGGAGACCTGCTCCTCTGGGGACCTTGGTGGCTCGCCTTCTGACTCCCAGCCGGTGGGCTTGATTTCTTCTATTGAGACAGGCGAAGGTTTGGAGTAGAGGACGTAGTAGTCGAATTTACCTGAGGGCTGGCCTAACAGACCGACCTCCGGGTCTCCTTGCTCGTACCTTGTTTGGAGAATTTGTTGGGACATGGTTTTATTCGGGCGAGATGACGATGTAGGCGACGGTTGCCTCCAGGGTTGTGATGTTTCTTCCTCAGCGTGTAGTCGTCGCCTTGAGACTTTCCGTCATGGAGTTAACTTCATAATTGGTCTCTGGCGATTGATGCTCAACTTGGGCATTTTCTGGTGTGTAATAATGAGTACTGGCTGAAATGAATTGAAGGTGATGGACGTCATGTTTGCTGTTGCAACATCGCCGAAGTCGATCTTAATTTTTCCTTGCTTTGCGAGTGTCATGATCTTTTCTTTGAAGACGAAGCATTTCTCGATAGGATGGCTAACCACTCGATGGTATTTGCAGAAGAGTGGATCATTGACACGATGCATCTGTTCGGGCCTTTTCGAAGGAGGAAGATCGATCGTCTTCTCCTGTAGCAGCTGATCGAACATGGAGGAGACTTCCGAGTCTGGAAAGGGATACTCTTTGGCTTCGAGCTCTTCAAGAGTCATCCTCGACTGTCTTTGGGGTGGAGGCGGTGGAATGACAACTCCTTTTTCTTGATCCGACTTACCACCGATTTTGAGTGGCTTGGAGGCCGAGGCGATGTCGGCGATGTTAACTTGCTTTGATTTGGGTGTCGGTGGTTTGTCTTTCTTTTCCACCTTCAGAAAGTCTTTGGCCTTCGAGTCCCCGCAATTTGCTAAGCTGAGCTCCATGTCGTGAGTCCGGGTTGCGAGTTCTTCAAATGACCGAGGCTTGATCCCCTTGAGGATGTAGAGTAAGCCCCAGTGCATGCCTTGGGTACACATCTCGATAGCCGAGTCCTCCGACAAGCGGTCTCGTGAATTCAGGGCGAGATTCCTCCATCGATCGATGTAGTCGATTACTGATTCGTCCTTCCTTTGCTTGACGGTAGTAAGCTCGGTCATGCTAACGATGCGCCGAGTGCTGTAGAAGCGGTTGAGGAATTCCCTCTCCATCTGATCCCAGCTGTCAATGGATCCTGGAGGAAGATCAACATACCAGTCAAAAGCATTACCTTTGAGTGTGCGAACGAACTGCTTCACCATCTCATCGCCGTATGTGCCGGCGTTGTTGCAAGTTTCGACGAAGTGGGTAATGTGTTGCCTTGAGTTCCTCTTTCCGTCGAAGTGCTGGAACTTTGGTGGCTGGAAACCGGTAGGGAAGAGCAGCTGTTGGATCCTTGTGGTGTAAGGCTTTGAATATGCCGCCGTAATCGGAGGTAGGCTGCCGCCGTGGGAACGCATCATGTCGGCCACCAGTGCTTGTATTTGCTGGGCATTCATCGTTACTGCCACCGAAGGCTGCGCGTCCACCGAGACTGGCACGGGAGCCGAGGAAAGTGCAGGAGTGGTTACTAGCATTGCCGGAACAACTTCTGCAGGAGTTGGAGACGGAACTGGAGCGGCTACTGGAGAAGCAGGAGGTTGATTGAATGCCGCAGCATCCCTGGCACCTAGCCTTTGAAGCAAAGTGTTGATGTGACGATCCTTTTCCTCCATTAGTCGGGTGATTTGTGCCATGTGTTCACCCATTTGCATGACTTGGAGCTGAAGAGCGGATGGAGGAGGATGATGCAGGACGTCTCGATGTTGCATGCCTGCATCGTCGCCGTCCTCGTCGGAGACGTAGTTGCGCCGACTTGCTTCTGCTTGATGACGGACGTTTGCCCCCGGCAAAGGAGGTGCAAAGTCCGCTGGAGAACCCAAACGGGCTCGGGGTTGGGGCTGGTCCTCCCCAAATTTCTGGACAGATGTTCCAGTATCGAGGCTCGTTTCTTCATGCACCAAGGCCTCATTGGCGCTTCGGCGGGCATCTTCGGCAGCAGTTTCTGGCGTGAAGAAGTCCGCAAGAGTTTGAGTACGCCGAGTGTAGACGTGTATTACCGGGGGAACGTCATCCACCGGGTTTTCTGGATCGCCGTGTTGGAGTTGTGGAGACTCGGCGATAGGTGAGAGGCTTGTTGGAGCAAACGTATCGTCGTTCGTTTCGGCCATGGCGAACTTGAAGCAACTCTTTCAAACGTACGGATGAAAGGAGAGAACGTCCCACCGGGCGTGCCAGAAATCTGTGGTGACAGAAAAAGATACGGGTCGTCTTTATTACGGATCACACGAGATTACAGAGTGCGCCGGGACCCGGGTGGCTCGGGGGTGGCGAGCCCAGGTGCGGCGTGTGTTTGATCTGGAGATTGTGGGAGAGATCCTCTGGAGGGTCCCTTTGATCCGCGTCTCCACGTGGTATTCGTGTGAGAGCTCTGAAGAGGTTGTCCAGGACAGAGGTCTTTACAGGGTGAGGGTTTCTTGAGAGGCTAAGGAATATCGGCCGTTGATTTTGTCCCGTCCGTGCTTCGCGCTTTCTCGGCTAGGGAGGTTTTGGGCTTCGTTCCTCGGTCTTCATGTCTTTCTCGATCTTTGCTCGACCTCGGCGTCCTTGATCGTCGGTTCGCGACGTCGATCGTGCTTTTGGCGTCAGCTTTGGCTTTTGCTTTCGGCTTTGGCGTTGCTTTGGCGTGGCTCTGGCTTATGCTTTGCTTTGGCGCTTGCGCTTGAACGTAGACGGGTAGAGACTTGCGATGCTTTAGTTCTTCCGGACTTCGCGTCGTATCGGCTAGAACGTGCGGTGCTTTGCTCGTGACCGTCGTAGTTGCTTGGCTTTGGCACGTGCGTTGCTTTGGCGCGGGCTTTACCGGTGCGTTTGCTTTGGCTTCTTGCGTTGGCTTTGGCTTTAGCTTTGACTCGATTTTCTTCTCGAACGACGATGGCTACTTCTTCAGGGCTTCTTTATTCTTCCGGCTTTCTCGACGGTTGTGACGTCGGCTGGCTTCTTCTCCGGGCGTATTTGGCTTGATCGGAGTTGAAGGCTTCTTGTGGAGATGGTGGGTGTAACATCGATCTCTATGCGACGGTTGTAGCGTCGGCTTTTGTTGATGAAGATGGCGGGGGTAGCACCGATCTCCGCACGACGGTTGTAGCGTCGGCTTTTGTTGATGAATATGGCGGGGGTAGCACCGATCTCCGCACGACGGTTGTAGCGTCGGCTTTTGTTGACGAAGACGGCAGGGGTAGCACCGGCTTCAGGCCTTCTTCTCCGAGCTTTCTTCTTCGTGCGAGGAGTCGACGCCTTTGTTGAAGACGACGGGTTTTGTCGGCTTCGATCTTCTTCTCTGGCCTTTGCTTCTGGCGTCTTCGGAGCTGATGAAGATCGTTGGAGAAGTCGGGATGACGACGACTCCGGGTCTTCTTCTCCAAGCTTTCTTCTTCGTGCGAGGAGTCGAAGCTTTGATCTTCGAGTGAAAGGTCTTCACGTTGATGAGGACTTGAAGGGCCAAGGATTCCCGTAGGACATGCTTGCCGTGCCTCGTGAAGCCTTCGGTCTTCAAGCGTTGGAGCTTCTCTTGTAGAGCCCTTTCGTCTTCAGCTTTTCCGACCTTTGATGCCTTCCCCCACCCCTTCTATTTATAGGCAAAGGGGGGCGGTTGGGAGAGATATGGTTGAAATCTTTTTGTTTCATCCAATATCTCTACCCATAACCATCAAGATATTGTCCCCTTATTTGGGGAAACAAACTCGATCCCCTCCTTTTTAGTTTGGGTGGTTACGGGCTAGATGTGACTTGATCTTTGAAGATACGTCGTCATCTTTGCAACTTCCGGATCGCATGACGACACGACGTCATCTTGTCCGTCGGATCGAGGGATCGTCGCGGATCTACGGCTGCGTAGACGTCCACGCCACCTCCCCCCGCATTGAAGCGGTTAGGATTTTTTTTTCTTTTCTTTTTTTTTTCTTTTCCTTTCTTTTTTTTTTCTCTTTTTCTTTTCTTTTGTATGGCCGGTCCCACCTCCCCATGGGGAGGGGGGCACGGTTTTCAAGAAGGGGGGCCGGTGGGCCCCCCCCTTTTTGTGTTCGAGTTGCGGGTCCGGTGGGACCCGTTCGCTTTGAGTTGGGCCGCGGCGCGCAAATTGAGTTTGCTCGCGGGCCGAGTTCGCATGTGGGCCGTTTGTGTGCGGGCCCAATTTCGCATGCGGGCCGTTGTGTATGGGCCGAGTTGCGCATGTGGGCCGTTGTGTGTGGGTCGAGTTGCATGCGGGCCGTTGTGTGTGGGCCAAGTTTACGCATGTGGGCCGTTGTGTGCGGGCCCAAGTTTCGTGTGCGGGTCGGGTTCGACCCGAAGGCCGTTGGGTGCGGGCCTATTTTACGTGTGCGAATTGGGTTCGACCCGTGGGCTAATTTCGATGCCCACACCATGTAAGAAGCTTAATTCAAAAAGTGGTCATCTGACAGCCATGTGATGAGGTGGCTTCACAAAGCACCCCGTTATGTCGGATGTCCCTTATTTTTCTCGGTGGTCACAAAACCTGATAATATAAATACCGAGTTTAAAAATCGGCATTTCAAATACCAGGTTACAAGTTCTGTACATACCGACACGGTGACACCAACTTTGTATCTACCTCGGACTTGGTTGTTTGCAGTTTGGTGTAAGAGTATAAGGTATGTTGAAAACGACATTTGAGATGTCAGGTTTTAAGTCGATAGGGTTTTGCAACTGCGGAGGAAAAAAATGGGGCAACCGACGTGCTCGCCATGTAGTGGGACGCCTTGTGGCATCACCTCGCCACATGGCGATTAGATGACCACTTTTCGAATTAAGTTTCTCACATAATTGATATAATAAAATATTTTTTAAATATCATTTAAAAAAATTCAAAAAAGAAACTATGTGGGGAAAAAATGTGGGTGCTAAGCTGAAAGAGGCTGGTGCGGATGGAACACGCCTTTTGGGGAAAAACATCTTTCTTTCCCCCTCCATAATTTTTTTTTTGCTCAGAAAGTCGGGGATCTATTCATCCTACCCCAAGGCTAATTAGATCATTATTACGAGCAGAAGAATCAAAGACCTCCTAAGGTGAAACTTCCTTTAAATAAGGAGAAGCAAAACAATCTAGAATTTCGCTAAAAGAGAATGATGCACCATTATGGAGGATGGAATTGGTTGTGGCGTGAGCGCAATTATTTCCCAATCGTAGGACATTGAGTCCGCTGTCCTAGATCTACTTCCTCTTCCCCGATTCCTCTCCGACGAGCTTCCTCACACTCAGGCGACACTCCGCCTCCTCTTCGGTTAGCTCCTCCTCCTCTCCATCTCTTCCTCTCCTCCCTTTCTTCTCCTCCCTCTCATTTCTTTCTCCTCTCCTCCTCCCATTTCCTTCTTCCCTCTGCCCCCTGCCGCAAACCAACAAAAGTCTGATCATACTGCAAGTACGGCAACCGACAATTCTATTATCTTCCTAACTCACGACGGACATAATGGGGTTTAGTTATCTGCTTTTCTTTTTCCAGCCCTAGATCGACTTTGAAACTAAAAAAATAAAAAGTGAACCTAAAATTGGAACTAAAATTAAACTAAAACCCATTTAAGACATGGTTGGTTATAAGATTAATCCAAATCTAAACCTAGACTCGTCGAATTAAATCTAATTCTAATTTGACCCAATTAAATCCTAATCATAACCCAAAAATGCAGTGAAAGTTCTGTTGATAACTTTAATTTAATATCTATTTGTTGATAATGCATGACAATGCATTGGCATTTAGTTTCAAATTTCAACCTCAATGCGTTCGGGATACTTCCAACCATGCAGACCAACAACCTTTTTCAGGATAGTAGAAATCGATATGTGATGCATCATTGATCTTTTCAAATGGAAAGTATCGATTTTTACATAGCAAAATCACGTGTAATTGGATGACTTAAATTGCAAAAAAAAATTTGGATGACTTGTATGGCTTAGCTCATCATAAGTGAAAAAATTACCTTGAGGGGTTATGTTAATGTTAGATTTTGTCCATAACTAAGTATTGATCCTCCTTCGGACTACGAATTTCACCATGAATAAAAATCTCCTTCGTATGGATTGCGATAATACAAAGTGGGTCCACACTTTTGAGAGCGTTATGTATCTACTCTCCTTAATTTTATCTTGAAGAGATTAAGAGCTTATGCCACATGGCCGATTTACACTTTGAAAGTTGATGAAGGGTTTGTGGATTGGTCTAGGTTTTAGGATGAATAGATCTATGAAATAGAAGCTATACAGATGCAGAAACTAAACTAAAGACGCAGAAATAAATGAGCAATATCAAATATACTAAGTATTAGAGGAGTCGCAGCAAATGAACGCAACAAATAAAAAAGAAAACTCTGAAGAATTGGTTGGTGAAATATGGTGGATATAGGTTATATTTAAAATACAAGAAATCTATCTGACTTTAACTTATGCTCCGTTACCAATGAGAATTAGTAGTCTCGTGCCGATAAGTATTAGTACTCCCTAATCCAATATTTAATGTAGGACAGTAGCAGTAATCACTTTCCTATTAGAAGAAGACACCTAAATTCAATTTCAAAAGATGGACATTAGAACCAAAATACCAAATAATATCTTCTCAGGAAATCCTTTGTTAACTAGGGATTGCATCTCATTTAGGAATCCTAATGCGGGCACAGTAGGAAACCTAAATTGTCCAAGAATCCTATTTAAGGTGGATTTCTGTTTTGAGTAGAATTCCCATTCTGGCTAAATATCATTTTTAACTAGGAATCCTGAATTTATGGTCCTGGGTGAAGCAGAAATCCTAGAAAATCTAAGAAACACCTTTTTTGATCCTATGCCTTGATTTGTATCAGAACTTTATTGTAGTTCAGCTTTCTTCTCATGCTTCTTCAATATTTATCGGCATCAAGTTCAACTTTTTACCTTTGAATTTGAGATATATATGTTTGCTTATAACTGGGAACATCTCTATCGTCGAACCGTAGTCGAGCAAATAACAATTGTATACCATTGGAATCGCATCACACCAAACATCATCTTCATACATGCTGAGTTTGAAAGGAAACTATGCATGATTTTATTATTCTCCCATGCACTCTTATAGAGATGACGATGGAACTTAAATTGACAAGCTTCCTTACAGAACTAATGGCTACCCCACCGTCGATAAACAAGTTGCATACTTTTTCACGGCATATAACTCTTGTATTGAATAAACGGGACTTCTCAAGATGTGTAACAACGGCTTCATGCATAAGCTTATGTGCTCCCAACTCCAATTTGCACACATGGTGGTCTGGATTTTCAAGAATGCACGATCCTCTAACAATCATCTTCGTCTACAACAATTTTCATGATTGGATCATCTACTATGGTAGGGAATGGTACCAAACCTAAATCTCTCATATCAACCTTGTATAGGACAAAAGAAGAGCTAAAGCTATGATACCAAACTGATGCAGGAGAAATCAGAAAGATAGAGCTCTAATACCAAATTGGTGCATGCATGGAAGGAGTTTTGTGTTTTTAGGTATTGGGTGAGATATGGGACTAATTTAGAGCTATGTAGTTAAGTGTGCTTGGACGAGATAAATTCTAAGATGGGTGACCTCCTGGGAAGTCCTCATGCAAGCACAGGCAAAGCTAACAATATCATGTCTATATGAGGCGGGATGTTACGCCCTACCTAACATCCGCAAGAATTTCTGTTTTTCACCTAGTGCTCTGATTCTTTATGAATGATTTACAAGTTATGACGTGTTGTAGCAGAAAGGTACACCTTCATTTATGAAATTGTGCATCAATTTCGTACGAGCCTGAGATCAAGTTACATCCGCAAGTAATTTTTATACAATTCAGTAGATTGGTCTTGTGCTGAGAGCCTGAGATCAAGTTAAATCCGCATTTTATTTAGCTGATGGTTCATCTATTTCTTGTTATCAGCGGAATCAGTTTCATGTTACGGCGAGATGGAATCAGAGGCGAGCAATGAGAACATCAGATCAAATGAAAACCTCCTACAGTGGAGCAAATGGCAACTGCTGGATTCAGTTCTCCCGACCGGTGGCTTCGCTCATTCAGCCGGTCTCGAGGCTGCTGTGCAAGCTCGCTTCGTAGTGGGGTCCCGAAGATCTAAAGTCCTACATCATCGACATCTTGGAGAACACCGGGAGCCTGCTTCTTCCATTTGTGCATTGTGCGAACAAGTCCCCCAACATGGAGACCTGGTCCAGGCTCAATATGCTTCTAGAAGCGACGCTGACGAACGAGATCAGTCGAAAGGCCTCTGTCTCCCAAGGATCAGCACTTCTGAGAGTGGCCGCGTCCGTGTTCGTGGAGGCTCCATCTCTGAAGGAGATGAGGGATGCCTTCTTGGGTTCGGGGGCTGCTTCCTTCCACCATGCGCCGGTTTTCGGGATCGTATGTGGACTACTTGGTTTCGACAGCGGCACCTCTCAGCGGGCTTACATGTTCATAACTATGAGAGATGTTGTTTCTGCCGCGACGAGGCTGAATTTGATTGGGCCCCTCGGGGCGTCGGTTTTGCAGCACCAGCTCGCTCGTGTTGCCGAGGAGACAGCGAAGAAATGGATGGATCGGCCAGTTGAGGAGGCGTGCCAGACTGCCCCGTTGCTTGATGTAGTGCAGGGCTGCCATGGCTACTTGTTCTCCAGATTGTTTTGCTCTTGAGTTCATTGTGGATGGGTTTTTTATTTTATTTTTTAACCTTCTGTTTATTGGGATGTTGTTGAAAAATGGCATTTTTTTTTTATTGATTCAGAGAATAAATATGGGTTGATTGATGATATCTTAATGGGTCAGGATCTTGTGAATTTTTGCCTTTATTTTTTGCCTTCGATTTTGATCAGATACTCCGTAGGGTTTAGAATGTGCTGATTTTTTGTGGATCATTTCACCTTAGATAGAAGATCCACGGAAAATCAGCGCATTCTAAAACTTCTAAGGTTATGAAATATATAATAAAAGTTAACGGATAAAAATGGACTGTGGATAAAGCTTGTAATATTTGATGGCCCTAGAAGGTTTAGAATGTACTGATTTTTTTCTGGATGTTCTGTCTAAGGTGGGATGATTACATCCATAAAAAATTAGTATATTCTAAATCCTCTTTCGCATCAAATAATCTTGAAGGAAAAAAATAAATACACAGGATCCTGACCCTATCTTAATTAAACTTCAAGTGTATAATCTCTCTCTCTCTCTCTCTCTCTCTCTCTCTCCTCTCTCTCTCTCTCTCTCTCTCTCTCTCTCTCTCTCTCTCTCTCTCTCTCTCTCTCTCTCTCTCTCTCTCTCCTCTCTCTCTCTCTCTCTCTCTCTCTCTCTCTCTCTCTCTCTCTCTCTCTCTCTCTCTCTCTCTCTCTCGGCATCAAGATTAGTACTAGTCTAATCTATACTATATACTAAAATGGAAGCCTCTCTCCCGTGTTGTGACACGTGGACGTCTCTTAAAGAGTTAGAATTCTTTTCCCGTGTGTGAACGCGGCTCCTTTTTAAATCCATTTAAAAACCAACCATAAAGATGATAAATACTCATTCAATGGCATTTAATGGTCATTTGATGTTAATATATATCTCTCTCTAACAAGTGAATCACAATCACTTCAGATTTCACACTTCTGACATTTGCAGTGTCGTATGTAACAAATGGTGGCATCAAGCTCATCCGGGCATTGCCCGGGTTTCTTACTAGTAACACCATAAAATTGAAGAACGATTACTTGGAAAGAGCATCCACTATTTCAATAGCTGCACGATGCACAGGAAAATCACAAGCATGATTATCATCTAAAGGGGTCTCCGAAATCTGGATTGTACATTTCATTTGGAAACTCAGGCTAAGTGGTTCAATGAAGAAGAAATGAAATCTCCTTCAGAATCTGTATGTGCAGGACTGACCGGATTCGATGTCAAACCTGAAACGAAGTAGAAATAGAGGGGGGAAATGTTCCAGGATTAGGTTCAGGCCGAATGTTAAAGGATGTGGTCAGATCATATGTGCGATGACAGCGGAAAGAACGAAGCAAGTGAATTAATGGAAGAAGAGATACAAAAACAAGGAACAAGAAAGAATTGAATGAGAAGGAGACGAGGGGAAAGAGAACCGCTGAATCTGGCTCTAGTCCAGTTTCAATATCTCAAAACATGTTCCATACACAACCGGTCTCGTTTCGCTTCATTTCTCTAAGTAGCCAGTAGCGAGGTAAGGGGGGGGGGGGGGGGGGGGGGGGGTTACATAATCTATGACTCAGAAAAGGGAACTGAAACAATATTATGCCTGGCCAGTTGAACTTCCCCTACTGTTCTCTCAACTGAAGTTCAAATGATGGATCAAACTAGTGTATCTCTCTCAACAACAACAACGGAGGAGGAGGAAAAGAGAGAGATACACTAGATCGCGTGTTTTTTCCTCCTCCTCCGTTGTTGTTGTTGAGAGAGATACACTAGATCGCGTGTTGAGCAAGTTACTGACCGAGGCAGGGTCCAATACAGTCTTCATGTTCTTTGACGAACGGTTGCGCTGGATGGAATCCATGGCAGAAACTGCATCAACGATGTGTTCCCCTTTGTTCAGCATAACACAGCTTGCCCTGAACAATCAAAACATAACTTTTTAATTTTTTAATCAAAACACAGCAATCTAAATGTTGATACTTCCACCAAATTAAATCAGTGATAATACATTCTTACCCCCAAACCGCGTCTTCTAGTAAAAAAAAAATCAAATGCCAGTAGAAAATAGAAGTTCATACTCCCAACTCACCTCGTTCCACTGACCACATCGCTGATCTCTGCTCTAGTAGGGAGCCCAGATTTGATGAGTGATTCTAGAACCCGAGTCGCCCAGATAACAGGGACTTGCGCAGCCTCACAAATGGACAAGATCTCTTCTTGAATACCACCCATTTTATCCCATCCACATTCAACCATGAGATCTCCTCTCGCAATCATAACACCCAGAGGGTTCGAGGATTGCATTGCCTGAAACAGCAATAGAGGCAGATTTGCAAAAGCATCCCTGGTTTCAATTTTTAGAATTATCCCAAGTTCCGGAAGCATTCGTTTCGCCAGTTCATGCTGAACCATAACCACATCACTGACATCACGAACGAATGAAATGCCAACCATGTCAGCATTGGCAGCAACAAAGTCCAGATCCTCAAGATCCTTTGATGTTAGGCCTTTGACCAGAACCTCACTCTGGGGTGTGTTGATGGATTTTCCGGATTCAAGCTTCGAAC
Source organism: Chamaelirium japonicum (assembly GCA_947650365.1). Classification (NCBI taxonomy): domain Eukaryota; kingdom Viridiplantae; phylum Streptophyta; class Magnoliopsida; order Liliales; family Melanthiaceae; genus Chamaelirium; species Chamaelirium japonicum. Next base: position 8,570,481 of record OX393558.1, read on the forward strand.
CAATTGGACTGGCATGGCTGATCAAGACCCTGATCTCATTGACACTCTTTTCCTGGATTTTCCCCCAAATCTTCCCATCATCGAATGCAATAGGCTCACCAGGTTTCACAGAGTCAAAAAGATGGTCAGATGAACATGTAATCCTTGTTGAATTGATCGTCGTGCCAACCGATTCACCCATAGACGAGTAAGAATTTCTAGATATAGTTAATGAATCTCCCACCTTCAGTATAATAGATTGCTCGACGGCAGGTATGTTCAGTACTGATCCGATCAGTGGCTTCTTGTTTTTCCTTTTCACATACAATTTCGTGTCCAATCCAATGTAAGCAGTCTCAGAACACGCCACTACAAAACCAAAATTGGTGCCAAGGGAAGACCTGTGTTTAAGTTTAAGTGATCTCCTTTTCCCTCTAAGATCAACAAAGCTTAGAACCTCACCCACCTTGAGGCTATCGAGAAACTTCTGCTCTACACAAACAACTGCATCCACTGACATGTCAGCAGGAGGACTACATCCAGCACAGCACAGCCAGGCTTGAGCTGGGAGAACCGCGTTACCCTCAGCATCCTTCTTTGGGGATAATTCCATCACATCGTGACCCGTCATCAATAAACCGGTCCTGAGCTTCGGTCCAGCGAGATCCATGAGAATGCGACATGGTTTTTCTAGCACCCGGGAGCTGTGCTTGGCAATCCTGATGATCTCACTCCAAACACTTGGGCCGTCGTGCGCACAGTTGATCCGTATTACATCTGCTCCAGCCTTTAGAAGATTGGTCAGAAGCACTTCACTGAATATAACTTCCCTTCCAACGGTTACCATGATACGGACGGTTTTCTTGCCGTGAGATGGACCAAACAATGCTTCTTCATGTGAGGATGCCCTTTTCTTCATGGTACTTATGGTGAATTCTCCAAGGTTTTCTCTCTCCTGAGCAATAATACAATCTCTTTTTTCCTCAGTGTAGCATGTGTTCTCTTTGCCTCTAAAGCCGTTAGGTATGAGGTTCTCCAACAATAAAACAACAGCGTTGATACTTGCAAGAATGTGTGAATCTATGGATTCCAGATTTAGAAGGCCCACTGAAGAAAGGTCGTCTTTGAGTTGCTGGATGTTGAGGCCCTGAAGTGCCATATAATGAGTCAAGTTCGCTGCACTTGCTGAGTAAGTTCTGACAAAAGCCGAACACAAGATGGAGTCATTTACGATAATTACGATATACTTGCAAATCGGTTCAAAGAGAAGCTGAACAACGCACGGTACAAATAAACAATGTACCTGTGACATAACTTCAACTGAGAAGCGTTCCAATGTTCTGATGCTAATAAAAGCAAATGTACGGCGAGTAACTTGTCACGAAGGCTTAGGAGACGATTGACCTGATATTCGGAAAGCCCTTGTTTATCGAATGAAAGACCATTGTAATCCTTTCTGGATTTACTACATGAATCACCGGATCTAACATCTGCATTCTCGTGGTAGAGACCAGTTGCAGAGTTTTGAAGAGCCGAATTGGGTGTACCATTACAAGCAGAAATTCTCCAACCATTGATTTCACCTTCTCCCTGCAATTTGGCAAGGAATATAGGGGATTTTCTTAGATTCCCCTTTGGTTGAAGCTGCATCACCCGCTGACTGGAAGAGATGATTGAAAGAAATCTACATGCTGATGAGATCCGTCTGTCTAGTCTCAAATATGTCAGGTCTTGATAAATGACAACTCCCTGGGAAAATAATATACAGTGGATGAGTTTTTAAGTTTATTTACAAAATTCAATAATTGAACTGTAATTCATTTGGAGAAGTCAGGTGTAGGAAACTCTTCAACTCTATAAACTGGAAATTGTAAGCACCTAAATAATTTAGTTCTAATATATTTTAAGAACTTTAAACTTCTGATTAAAATGCAGTTTCAACATTAGCGAATAGTTCAGTCCAGAGAACAGTCATCATCATCAACATTTATCACTCAAGTCTTATCTTGGAGTCGACTATGGAGCACAACTCTAATGGTTGCCAACTATAAGAAACCTATATTTGGCTCTACAAAAAAGATTGACATGAACTCTCCGACTAGTTGTCAACTTGACATCAACCCTATATGATTGGTGCCGAAAACCTAGCCAAAGAAATTGGCATGAGATGGGCCTTTTAGGGAACCTAGAAGGCTAGTTGGTCGATAGTGAGATCCAAGATTCCCCTAGATAGGGAAAGGGTCTAGACGAAGTGGGTAGAAGACAAGATTGATGTCAGAAATTGTACTCATCTATCAGACAAATTATAAGGAAAGGAGACGACATGAAACAACAATCCCCGTGTTTAGACAACAATAGATGGTCAATATAAATTGGTACATGACAACCTACGTGTTGATGATCAAGCAACAAGCAAGCACAACGGAAGACCAAATTCCCAAATGTCACAGAGGAGTGGCAGTACCAATGGAAATACGACCCAACAATGAGATCGCCCAAAAAACTAAGCACCCAAATCCGGAAGCCCCTTGAACACGAATCTGAGAGCAAGCAACACAGATGCAAAACAAACCAAGCGAGCAGAAAAATAGACACATGATTTACAGAGGTTCGGCAAGATGCCTACGTCCTCTCTCCACCATACCGATTCCACTATCTTCAATAAAACATAGCAAACCGCTCAATTAAAAAAAAGTATCACCTCACCCGAGCTTCCACGAGAATACCACGTGAATTGACGAACAAGGATTTCTCCCTCCTCATGTTCGGAAGTAAACCCCAGTCAATCTCCAGCCTCCAGAGCCTCTCAAAGATATTAGGTTCCTGAATTGTACAAATGAATTCACCCGAGCTTCCACGCGGCTCCAATTCGCCCGGGCGCCAGATGAAGTCACCCAAATGCCCAATCCTGTAGACCGACTCTCAGCTCCAGGTCTAGGTTCGCCCGAGCGCACCCTGTACAGCACCCGGGCGCTCAACCTTGCTACCTGATGCCCAGTAACCCCCTTCGAAATCAACTTCGCTCGGGCACCGTTGGGACTTTGTCCGGGCACCCGACAACCGAATTGCACAATTTCCTTGTTTCCTCCCTTAGGCTTTGCGACGCTTCTCGAACTTGGGATCCACCTCTCAATAATTTCATACTTGGAGACTGAGAGAGACGCAACCTCCTCTTGAACGTTCTGTATGCTCTGCTCTCCTCTGGTATGGTCCTTGAACATTCAACCTTGAAGTCTGATAGAAGCTGAACAGGCTTTCAATTTCTCTACCGTGACGACCTTCGTCAGCATATCCGCAGGATTTTCACTCGTGTGGATCTTTTCCAAATTCAAAACATTCTCCTTCAACTTCTTCCGTATGAAGTGAAACCGTACGTCGATATACTTCATCCTCACATGAAATGACGGATTCTTTGCAAGATGGATAGCACTTTAGCCGTAGATGTATAACACACAATCCTCCTGCTCCTTCCCCAGCTCCTTCATGAAACTCTTAAGTCGTATCAACTCCTTGCTAGCCTCTGTCCTAGCCGCATACTCAGTTTCTATTGTTCACAATGCGACGATGTCCTACAACCTCAAAATCCAACTGATGGCCCGCTATCCAATGTAAACACATAACCAATAGTGTTCGCCTACCATTCAAGTCACTTGCGAATTCTAAATCAACATAGTCATGCAACTTAATCTCGAATCCCATAGCATAATGCCAGGTCCTTGGTAACTGTGGGCATCAAAATTAGCCTTCGGGTCGAACCCGATTTGTACACGAAAAATAGGCCCGCACCCAACGGCCTTCGGGTCAAACCCGACTCGCTCATGCAACTTGGGCCCGCACACAACGGCCCGCATGCGAAACCCGGCCCGCACACAACGGCCCGCATGCGAAACCCGGCCCGCACACAACGGCCCGCATGCGAAACTCGGCCCGCACACAACGGCCCGCATGCGAAACACGGCCCGCACACAATGACCCGCGTGCGAACTCGGCCCACGTGCGAACTCAATTCGCGCGCCATGGCCCGACCCAAAGCAAACGGGTCCCACCGGACCCGCAACTCGGACACAAAGAGGGGGGCCCACCGGCCCCCCCCTTCTAGAAAACCGTGCCCCCTCCTCATGAAGAGGTGGGGCCGGCCCTAAAAGAAAAAGAAAAGAAAAGAAAAAGAAAAAGAAAAAGAAAAAGAGAAGAAAAAGAAAAGAAAAGAAAAGAAAGGAAAAAGAAATCAAAACCGCCTTGATGCGGGGGGAGGTGGCGTGGACGTCTACGTAGCCGTAGATCCGCGACGATCCCTCGATCCAACGGACAAGATGACGTTGTGTCGCCATCCGATCCAAAAGTGCAACAAGAATAACAACTCAATCTTTAAAAGATCGAGTCACATCTAGCCCGTAACCACCCCAACTAAAAAGGAGGGGATCGAGTTTGTTTCCCCGAATCAAGGAACAATATCTTGATGGTTATGGGGGGAGATATTGGATGAAACAAAAAGATTTCAGCAATATCTCCCCCAACCGCCCCCCTTTGCCTATAAATAGAAGGGGTGGGGGAAGGCACAAAGGGTCCGAAAAGCTGAAGACGAAAGAGCGCTACGAAGAAGCTCCAACGCCTGAAGACCGAAGGCTTCACGAGGCACGGCAAGCATATCCTACGGGAGTCCTTGGCCCTTCAAGTCCTCATCAACGTGAAGACCTTGCACTCGGAGATCAGAGCTTCGACTCCTCGCACGAAGAAGAAAGCGTGAAGAAGAAGACCCGGAGCCGTCATCACCCGATCGCTCCAACGATCTTCATCAGCTCCGAAGACGCCATAAGCAAAGGCCGGAGAAGAAGATCGAAGCCGACAACACCCGTCGTCTTCAAAGGCATCAACTCCTTGCACGAAAAAGAAAGCCGGGAGAAGAAGGCCTGAAGCCGGTGCTACCCCTGCCGCCTTCGTCAACGAAAACCGACGCTACAACCGTCGTGTTGAAGCCGGTACTACACCCGCCGTCTTCATCAACAAAAGCCGACGCTACAATCGTCGTGCTAAAGCCAGTGCCACACCCGCCGTCTTCATCAACAAAAGCCGACGCTACAACCGTCGCACGAGCATCGGTGCTACCCCCGCCGAAAAGCCAAAACCGACGCCACAACTGTCGAGGAAGCCGGAAGAATAAAGAAGCCTTGAAGAAGTAACGCCAGTCGTTCGAGAAGAAGATCGAGTCAAAGCTAAAGTCAAAGCCGACGCAAGAAGCCAAAGCAAACGCACCGGTAAAGCCCGCGCTAAAGCAACGCACGTGCCAAAGCCAAGCAACTACGACGGTCACGAGCAAAGCACCGCACGTTCTAGCCGATACGACGCGAAGTCCGGAAGAACTAAAGCATCGCAAGTCTCTACCCGCCTACGTTCAAGCGCAAGCGCCAAAGCAAAGCAAACGCCAGAGCCACGCCAAAGCTACGCAAAAGCCGAAAGCTAAAGCCAAAGCTGACGCCAAAAACACGATCGACGCCGCGAACCGACGATCAAGGACGCCGAGGTCGAGCAAGGATCGAGGGAGACACGAAGACCGAGGAACGAAGCCCAAAGCCTCCCTAGCCGAGAAAAGCGCGAAGCACGGAAGGGACAAAATCAACGGCGGAAACTCCTTAGCCTCTCAAAAACCCTCATCCTGTAAAGACCTCTGTCCTGGGCAACCCCTTCAGAGCTCTCGCACGAACACCACGTGGAGACACGGATCAAAGGGACCCTCCAGAGGATCTCTCCCACAATCTCCTGATCAAAAAAAATTTGTAATCTCGTGTGATCCGCAATAAAGACGACCCGTATCTTTTTCCGTGACCACAGATTTCTGGCACGCCCGGTGGGACCTCCTCTCCTTTCATCCGTACGTTTGAAGGAGTTGCTTCAAGTTCGCCATGGCCGGAACGAACGATGATACGTTTGCTCCAACAAGCCTCTCACCTATCGCCGAGTCTCCACTACTCCAACACGGTGATCCAGAAAACCCAGAGGATGTCATTCCCCCGGTAGTACGCGTCTACACTCGGCGTACTCAAACTCTTGCGGACTTCTTCACGCCAGAAACTGCTGCCGAAGATGCCCGCCAAGGCGCCAATGAGGCCTTGGTGCATGAAGAAACAAGCCTCAATCCTGGAACATCTGTCCAGAAATTTGGGGAGGACCAGCCCCAACCCCGAACCCGTTCGGGTTCTCCAGCGGACTTTGCACCTCCTTTGCCGGGGGCAAACATCCGTCATCAAGCAGAAGCAAGTCAGCGTAACTATGTCTCCGACGACGATGGCGAGAGTGCGGGCATGCAACATCGAGACGTCCTGCGACATCATCCTCCGTCCGCTCTCCAGCTCCAAGTCATGCAAATGGGTGAACACATGGCTCAGCTCACCCGACTAATGGAAGAAAAGGATCGTCACATCAACACCTTGCTTCAAAGGCTAAGTGCGAGGGATGCTCCGGCATTCGGTCAACCTCCTGCTTCTCCAGTAGCTGCTCCAGCTCCGTCTCTAACTCCTGCTCTTGCAGAAGTTGGTCCGGCAACACTAGCAACTACACCTGCACTTTCCTCGGCTCCCGTGCCGGTCTCGGTGGCCGCGCAACCTTCAGTGGCAGCAACAATGAATGCCCAGCAAATACAAGCACTAGTGGCTGACATGATGCGTTCTCACGGCGGCAGCCTACCGCCAATTACGGCGGCATATTCAAAGCCTTACACCATAAGGATCCAACAGCTGCGCTTCCCTACCGGGTTCCAGCCACCAAAGTTTCAACACTTCGACGGAAAGGGGAACCCAAGGCAACACATTGCCCACTTCGTCGAAACCTGCAATAACGCCGGCACATACGGCGACGAGATGGTGAAGCAGTTCGTTCGCACACTCAAAGGTAATGCTTTTGACTGGTATGTTGATCTTCCTCCAGGATCCATTGACAGCTGGGATCAGATGGAGAGGGAATTCCTCAACCGCTTCTACAGCACTCGGCGCATCGTTAGCATGACCGAGCTTACTGCCGTCAAGCAAAGGAAGGACGAATCAGTAATCGACTACATCGATCGATGGAGGAATCTCGCCCTGAATTCACGAGACCGTTTGTCGGAAGACTCGGCTATCGAGATGTGCACCCAAGGCATGCACTGGGGCTTACTCTACATCCTCAAGGGGATCAAGCCTCGGTCCTTCGAAGAACTCGCAACTCGAGCCCACGACATGGAGCTCAGCTTAGCAAATCGCGGGGACTCAAAGACCAAAGACTTCCTGAAGGTGGAAAAGAAAGACAAACCGTCGGCACCCAAATCAAAGCAAGTTAACGTCGCCGACATCGCCTCGGCCTCCAAGCCACTCAAAATCAGCGGTAAGTCGGATCAAGAAAAGGGAGCTGCCATACCGCCGCCTCCACCCCAAAGGCAGTCAAAGATGACTCTAGAAGAACTTGAGGCCAAAGAGTATCCCTTTCCAGATTCAGAAGTCTCCTCCATGTTCGATCAACTGCTACAAGAAAAGATGATCGAGCTTCCTCCTTCAAAAAGGCCCGAACAGATGCATCGTGTCAACGATCCACTCTTCTGCAAATACCATCGACTGGTTAGCCACCCTATTGAGAAATGTTTCGTCTTCAAAGAAAAGATCATGGCGCTCGCAAAGCAAGGAAAAATTGAGATCGACTCCAGCGACGTTGCAACGGCAAACATGACATCCATCACCTTCGGTTCGTTTCAACCGGTACTCGTTGCTACCCACCAGAGAAGGCCCAAGTTGCGCATTAATCGCCAAAGGCCAATTGCGAAGTTAGCTCCACGACGGAAAGTCTCAAGACGACAGCAGTACGCTCCTAAGCTCGCTGAGAAAGAAACGTCACTGCCCTGGGGGCAACCGTCGCCTACATCGACGTCTCTCTCAAACAAAGCTATGTCCCAACGGAATCTCCAGACAAGATACGAGCAAGGAGACCCGGAGGTCGGTCTGTTAGGCCAGCCCTCAGGTAAATTCGACTACTACGTGCTCTATTCCAGACCTTCGCCTGTCTCAATAGAAGAAATCAAGCCCACCGGTTGGGAGTCAGAAGGTGAACCACCAAGGTCCCCAGAGGAGCAAGGCTCCCCGACTTATGGAGAACCCACGAATCTCCAGACAAGGTACGAGCAAGGAGACCCGGAGGTCGGTCTGTTAGGCCAGCCTTCAGGTAAATTCGACTACTACGTCCTCTATTCCAAACCTTCGCCTGTCTCAATAGAAGAAATCAAGCCCACCGGCTGGGAGTCAGAAGGCGAACCACCAAGGTCTCCAGAGGAGCAGGTCTCCCCGACCCATGAAGAACCTACAGCTGCCACTCCAGAGCTTCACCTCGGTAACGAAGAATCCACTGATGAAGATGCATGGGTCATGTTGCCTCGCAGACGAAGGCCATGGATGCCAAGAAGTCGCAAGTTCGATCGGGTAACAAGAAAGCTTCCGGAACGAAGAACTTACAAAAAGAAAAGCAAAGCTCCAGGAAGGAAGGCATTCAAAGTACCGCCAGCAGATCCTGATGATCTCCTCCTGCAAAACCCTCCAGAACCGACAACGTTGCAAGAGTTCTTCCCCGATTACTTCCTCCCAGCTAATCAGCAGCACGAAGCCTCCTGTTGCATGGTTGAGATTCACGTAGCGCCGGAAGAAGAAGTTAGGATCAAGCCTTCCAAAGAAAGCAACACCGACAACGCGGAGGATGATTCCGACAAAGACAGTATTGCTGCTTACGATGAGGCAATCCTGCACTTGCCACTCATAGAAGCACTACACCTCCCAGAGAAAGCTCGCCTAGCAATGGCCGAGGCTTTGACAGACCCAGACAGCTACAAAAGAAAGAAGAAAAACGCCGAGAAGGACAAAACTATTGTCTCATGTAACGCAGCAATAACTTTCTCGGACGAAGATCTGCAGCTCGGAGCACGACTGCACAATCGACCTGTCTATGTCTCGGGATACATCAACGAGAAGCCGGTAAATCGAATCCTGTTGGACTGTGGCTCCGCCGTCAACATCATGCCTATCCAAACAATGCGCCAGCTCGGCATCACCACCGACCAGCTCTCACAAAGCCAGTTGGTCATTCAAGGGTTCAACCAAGGAGGACAGTCCACCATAGGGATCATTCGTCTAAAACTCTCCATCAGTCAACTTGACACGACGGTTCTTTTCCACGTCATTGACTGTCAAACATCATATCATCTTTTGCTGGGAAGACCGTGGCTGCACGAAAACGGTGTCGTAGTGTCTACCTGGCACCAATGCCTCAAGTACTACGAGGAAGGTCTGGAGAAGTGCATCGTTGCAGACGACAAACCATTCAATGAGGCTGAAGCGCACCTCGCCGATGCCAAGTTTTACCAAGCAAAGGACCTTGTTGCAGAAGTCCTTCCAGCTAAAGCCCCTCGAACTCAGAAAGCTAAAAGGATGGAGCAGGAAGAAGCTCTGCCAACTCCAAATCCAGTACCACTATCTAAGGCGATACGCGAAGTCAAAGAAGTGCTAGCGCCGAGACGAAGAATGCGCATCAGCTCCAAGCCAAGATCCATGAAACACACTCCATTACCTGCCCAAGCTACGACAGTCTTACGCCTCACGCCTCAGTGGCTTCGCAAAGATGAACCACCACCTTTTGCCTCGCCAAAAGGGATGGTCCAGCCGCTATCAGAAGCTAATGTCATCACTCTGCAAGAGATGACACTGCCACTACCCAGCTTGGGGCAAGCTTCAAGTTCGCCAAAACCCATCAATCCCTTCGAATCCAGCCAACTCACATTCAAGCCAAAAGGAAGCTGGGGGCAAAATGCCGCCAAGCTGCTGTTCAAAGCTGGCTACGACAAAGACAGTGCTGCACATATGAGTACGCTCCTGCCAGCTCCAATACCACACGGGATGACTAAGACTCAAGCCCATTTACTCCAGGGTGGCGAGCAGATCCCACCAAATCGGCGAGGCATCGGCTCTCGTCAAACCCCGATGGTCATCAAGATAACAGGAGAGAAGACCTTCACCTCTAACTACATTGAGGTGAAGTTGGTGAATGAAGCGGAAGAGGGATCGTCAGCTTCCGATGCACGCTCCACCAATATTCATCCCGGTACAAAGGGCGCCAAAAGAAGGCGATATCGAGCTCGGCGTCGGACCGTACCTCAAAAGCAAAAGAAGAGCGTCAAAAACCAGGCAAGTCAAAATCCCATATCAGCATTCAAAAGACTTGGGCCAATCAGACAAGCAAAGCAAAGGTCAGTATTCGACCGTTTGGGAAAGCCACCCACTGAGGTGAGAAAAATCATTCCCACCCACCCACCCTTCTCATTCTACGAAACTGGCGACATCACCGACATTATCATGGTCTCTGTTAATCATATCACCATTTCCGACTCTCCAATCGACGCATCTTCTACTTCGGACGACGAGTTGCTCGACGCCCCGCCGGTCCTCGAAGAAGGGGGGCAATCTACCGTCGACGATTTGAAGGAAATCAACTTGGGTACGCAAGAGGATCCTCGGCCTACATTCGTAAGTGCACTCCTGACTCCCGAAGAGGAAGCTGCATACATCAGGCTACTCCAAGAATACAGAGTTGTCTTCGCATGGTCCTATAAGGAAATGCCGGGACTTGACCCCAAGATTGCAGTACACCAGCTTGCTGTCAAACATGGAGCTAGCGTCATCAAGCAAGGACAAAGACGTTACCGGCCGGAACTGGTACCGCAAATAGAGGGCGAAGTCAACAAGCTCATTGAAGCCGGCTTTATCCGAGAAGTTAAGTATCCAACGTGGATCTCTAGCGTGGTCCCAGTCAAGAAGAAGAACGGCCAGATCAGAGTATGCGTGGACTTCAGGGACTTAAACAATGCATGCCCCAAAGATGACTTCCCACTGCCAATCACAGAACTAATGGTGGATGCGACAACAGGCCATGAAGCACTAACCTTCATGGATGGGTCCTCGGGCTACAACCAGATCCGGATGGCGCCCAAAGACGAAGAGCTTACGGCATTCCGCACGCCAAAAGGGATCTACTGCTACAAAGTCATGCCTTTCGGCCTGAAAAATGCAGGAGCCACTTACCAACGAGCCATGCAAAAAATTTTCGACGATATCCTTCATCAGAATGTAGAATGCTACGTCGACGACCTCATGGTAAAATCAAGACAAAAGTCAACACATCTTCAAGACCTCGAGCTAATCTTCAAGCGACTTCGAAGGTACCAGCTCCGCATGAACCCGCTTAAATGCGCATTTGGGGTCTCCTCGGGAAAGTTTCTCGGCTTTGTCGTACGCCATCGAGGCATCGAGATAGATCAATCCAAAATAGATGCTATCCTCAATATGCCAATCCCGAAAACCGTGCGAGACCTCCGAGGTCTCCAGGGCCATCTAGCATATATCAGAAGGTTCATCGCCAACTTAGCTGGAAAATGCAGGCCCTTCAGTCGCCTCATGAAGAAAGGAGCAGCATTCAAGTGGGATGAAGCTTGTCAGGAAGCCCTCCAAAACATCAGGGATTACTTACTCAAGCCCCCGGTTCTGACAGCACCAGTTCAAGGAAAGCCATTGGTCCTTTACATCAGTGCCCAGGAGCAGTCCTTGGGGGCACTCCTGGCTCAAGACAACGAGCTAGGCAAGGAAACAGCATGCTACTATTTAAGCCGCACTCTCATCGGCGCGGAGCTAAACTACTCCCCGATTGAGAAGGTCTGTCTGGCGCTCATCTTCGCTACAAAAAAGCTGCGACACTATATGTTAGCTCACGCCATCAGGCTCATCTCAAAAGCCGATCCGCTCAAATACATCATGTCGAGACCAGTGCTCTCCGGACGTCTGGCCAAGTGGGCTTTGCTCCTCCTTGAGTTTGACATCACCTTTGTCCCTCGTAAAGCGGTCAAAGGTCAAACTCTCGCAGACTTCTTAGCAGAATACCCCCTTCCAGCAGAATGGGAACTATCGGAAGATCTCCCAGACGAAGAAGTATTCTGCATCGACATCGTCCCTTCTTGGAAAATGTTCTTCGACGGTGCGGCCAGGCAAGATGTAGCAGGAGCAGGAGTTATCTTCGTCACACCAAACGACGAAGTACTTCCCTTCTCGTTTCTACTATCAGAGCCATGCTCCAACAACAGGGCGGAATATCAAGCTCTGATCATTGGCCTCGAACTTGCCAATGATATGAAACTTCAAGGGCTCACAATTTTCGGCGACTCTCAACTCGTCATTCAGCAAATATTGGGGGCATACGAGGTCAACAAAGAAGATCTCGTGCCATTGCACCTACGAGCCCTGAAACTCCTTGGTACACTCAAAGATGCTTCAATCCAGCATGTTCCCAGAAACCTCAATCAGCAGGCTGATGCGCTTGCAAATTTGGCGGCTACACTTCCGTTCCCAGAAAAAAGCCAACTCATCATCCCTATCTGTAAGAGAATGGTGATCACCGAGGAGGACCTCCCTATGGGAATCCCGGACCAAGTCAATACAGTACACGTTTTCGTGACCGACGAGCTAGACTGGAGACAACCATTCATAGACTTTCTTGTCCACGGGAAGCTCCCTGAAGATCCGAAGCGTAAGGTCGACATTCGCCGACGGTCTCTGAAATTCTTCCACTTCAACAACGAGTTGTACCGTCGAAGCTACGATGGTGCGCTCCTGAGGTGTCTTGCAAAAGAAGAAGCGGAAACAGCACTAGAAGAAGTCCATGCCGGGATCTTTGGCTCACATCAGTCCGGTCCAAAGCTGCACTTCCGCATCAGGCGGATGGGGTACTACTGGCCCGCTATGATCAAGGACTCCCTCGAGTTTGCAAAAAGATGCCACACTTGCCAGCTGCATGGCGACTACATCCGTCAGCCTCCGGAACCTTTGCATCCAACCATCGCATCATGGCCCTTCGATGGATGGGGACTCGATATTGTCGGTCCGCTACCCAAGTCATCCAAGCAGCATCTTTATATCCTGGCGGCAACAGATTACTTCTCCAAGTGGGCTGAGGCAGTACCATTGCGAGAAGTTACCAGGCACTCTGTCATCAACTTCATCCAGAACGACATCATCTTCCGGTACGGCATCCCCCGCTATATCGTTACGGACAACGGGAAGCAATTCAAGAACGCCGCCGTCAGCCAATTTTGCGCCAAGTTCGATATCAAGCAAAGGTGTTCAACCATGTACAACGCCTCTGCCAACGGCCTAGCTGAAGCTTTCAACAAAACACTCTGCAAACTTTTGGAGAAAGTCGTCTCGAAGTCGAAGAAAGACTGGCATGAACGCATGGGCGAAGCACTGTGGGCGTATCGCACCTCTTTTCGCACGCCAACACAGGCGACTCCGTACTCACTAGTGTACGGAGTAGAAGCTGTCCTCCCACTTGAGCTCCAGATTCCGTCACTCAGAATAGCTGTCCAGGAAGGCCTCGTCAACGGCGACAACGCTCAACTTCGCTTAGCAGAATTGGAAGCCCTGGATGAAAAGCGCCTCGAAGCCCAGCAACGCCTGGAATGCTACCAAGCCAGGATGACCCGAGCCTTCAACAAAAGGATTCACCCTCGATCCTTCCAAAAAGGAGAATTGGTACTTGCAGTCAAACGCCCCATCATCCTTTCACATCGAGGAGGAAAGAAGTTCGACGCCAAATGGGATGGACCGCACGCTGTCAAAGAGGTCTACTCCAACGGCGCATATCTTCTCACCACGCCAGAAGGGCTTACACTCGGCCCCATCAATGGCAAGTACCTCAAAAGGTACTATGCCTAAAAGCAGGGCTACATTCCTTGCAAAAAAAAAAAAAGGGGAACTACGTGTGACTTGATCCCTCTCAGTAGGGTACGTAGGCAGCCTGTAAAGGTTCAGTCCAAACAAAAGAAAAACACAACCAAGCTCTGCCATTCCAGAATACAAGTCCAAAAAAAAAATAGATGCATGATATTAAGTTATCACCAGATAAAGAAAAGCAGAACTACAAGTCTGTTCAGCAGAAATGACAAGAAAGAAAAGGAAATGCGACATGCTAGTAAAGCGAATCAAATCCTTTGAGACGTTGGAGCAGCTCGCCGTCAGTAACCTCCATGCGCTCCAACTCTGAAGACCGAGAAGCTACCCGCTCCCGATGCGCCGCCAGCTCGATACGCTGCTTTGCCAAGTCTGCTCCAGAAGACTTCTCGATCGTCTCAGCTTTCTCGAAAGATGCGCGAGCAGCCTCTAGCTTCTTCCGCGCCCGAACAAGGCTCGCAGCGGCAAGTGCATGCTGCGCCTCCAGTCGACGCTCCTCGTCCTCGGCCTTCGCCAGTATCAGGGGGAGGTCATCTTCCATCGAAGCCCGTTTCAAGCAATGAGCTTCACTATCCGCCAAGAGAACACGCATCTGTGCCTCAAACAAAGAGCCATCTACCTGGAAGGCCGCCAGGTTCTTGCAAAACTCAGGCCCCTCAAGAACCCACCAGCTGCTCAAAGCGTCAAAGCCCTCTTCCTGGAAGGGTGCAAGCGTCGTCTGGATATACTTCCGACAGCTCTCCAAAAGAAGCACAGAGAGAAGGTCTCGCGAACTGCACTTTCTCCTGTCAGCCTCTGAGTGCACAGGCAAGGTGGGCTCCGGTCCTGAAGACTCAAGTGAAGGAACCGCCTCCTGGACCATCGCCGTGATAACAGTCAGCGGAACCACCGGAGCCGAAGGAGGAGGCACAGGCAAACCTTCCGACAAAACGACTGCGGGAGTAGCCTCTGCCGGAGTACCGGACCTAGCTGGAGGAGTCTGTTCTCTCCCTACACTGGAGACCCCATCCTCCTCCCCAAAGCCCAACTGCTCCACGTCAATATCATCCAGGTTGACAGCACTGCCGGCAAAATCTGCTCCACACGCTCTCAAAAGCTCCAAGTTATCCCAGGGAACATCCAGCCCGCCACCTTCAATCAACGTTGCTCTGAGGGGAGAGCACTCCTGCCCAACTCCCTTCGGGGCAGACTCGCAGTCCGGTCCAGCAGACCCTGCCAAAATGAGAGCTGGACAACTCAGTCAACGAAGTAAGAGTACAAGCACAGAAATTCATGAAACACTAGAAACAAGGCATACCTGCAGCATCCGAAGAAGATACCCCAGAAGGAGGGATTACCTCATCGGCAAAAAGCCCTGGCTCTCCCTCTCGAGCTGGCCCTGCCTCGCCAGCACCAGTCAAAGCTGCCTCACACAAGAGGTCCAACTTTCTCCTCTTGGGAGAAGCACACCCACTCCAAGAAGCCTGAGTCTCAGGAAGACTCTGAACCTTGGAGGACGGAGCCATCTCAACTTCTTGCACAGAAAGTGAAGCCTGGGAAGTACTC
Organism: Chamaelirium japonicum; assembly: GCA_947650365.1. NCBI lineage: Eukaryota > Viridiplantae > Streptophyta > Magnoliopsida > Liliales > Melanthiaceae > Chamaelirium > Chamaelirium japonicum. The sequence continues at coordinate 8,585,780 of OX393558.1, forward strand.
TCTCGACGGCCACAAGATTTCTCTGACCATCGCTCCTCGGACCAGAGACGACGATCCTCTGACCCCGCCAAAGAGTCAAAAGGAAAGTCAGCCCGCTCGCTGCTAGCAAGTACGTCTAGCGGAAGGCCAGCCAAGAGGGGAAGCACTGACCCGTTGACCCAGCGGCGATACTCAGGAGTTGCGGCATCCTTGCCGCCCGACTTAATCCCCGGTGAGAAAGTACATCCAGTAAATCGATCGTAAAGCGCTCCCCAGAGGCGGTACGCCTCCTGCGGAGTGTAACGTAACCGCAGGCGCAAAGGAGTCCCAGGCAACTCCTGCCGAAAACCCTGCTGACGAGCAAACCGGTGGGGAGAGTACCGGGCCACCTCCACCACATCCCCACGGCGCCAAACCAGATACCCAGGCCTGCAACTTACCATGCTCCAGTACAAAGGCTCGGACATCTCCGCCCCATCACACACCAGGGATTTCATAGAAGGCGCAAGTGCATTTTCCGATACAAATTCAAAGTCAGAAGGGCCCATGCGTCGCAAACACTCTCGGGCACTAGGCTTCGGACGCTCCCATGCGTAGTAAGCGTTCATCACACCTCCCACACAAGGAAGAAAGGGCACCGAGGTCGAAGGTCCACGTGCCGCGAAGATCCCCTTCGGAAAGTGGAGCCCAATCCAACCATAGAGGTAATGCAGGGGGCAAAAGGAACTGGCTCTGCCTACTTCCCCTCTTGCATTACCCGCACTCGATAAACTCCAGTAGGTGCCGCTAAGCCCGCCGTACAACGAGCAGAGGATCGCCGGCGCCAGGTTAAGAAACTCTCCAGTCACCATCCGAGCAGCTGCAAGGAAAGTCCCAGGGCGTACCACATCCCCTTCCCAGGGTAAAGCAAAGCGGCAGAGAAAAAGTACTAACCCCGCTGACCAGTAAACAGCACGCCAGTCATCGCTGCATTCTTCAAGTCCCAAAACTTCCCAGGGACGTTGCGCCCCGGCCATGGAGCACCACTCTTTCTTCAGTGATTCAATCGGTCGCCGGAAGGTGCCAGGCGCCAGTCTCTTTGACGAAGCATATCTCCACATCGGGTGACTCGAAGGGGGAGCGTGACGATACTCTCCTCGAAACCAGAAGTCCACCCAATCCGAGTGAAGTACCCGGTCTGACCGCTCGCGCGCCGCTATAATAGCATACGCCTTAAAAAGCAAAAGGCAGAAGCTAGGAGACTCGTCTGGGTCCGTCAAAACCTCCAGAGAAGGAACCTCCTCCTGATAGTAGCTTCGAACTTCTGGACACCCAGAGATGACGTGCACGTCACGAAGGGTGATCCCGATTTCACCAGCTCCGGTCAAGAAGGTGTTGGTCTCAGGGCACCACTGCTCACACAGAGCCCGGTACATACCGTCCGGACGGCTGTACTCCCAACAAGCCGGCTCCACAAACCTCGCCAGACGCTCCATTCCTGGCTCTGCCTCCAATGCGCCGGACAGCTCTTTCATCCAGTCCCGAAAACCTCCCAGATAGGTGACATCTCCACGTGATTGAATCCCCACGCCCCAGCGCGTACGACGGGAGCATATCTTTAAAGCAACAACAGGGACCGGAACCGACTCCTCGCCAGTGTGGTGGAACGACAACCCCAAGCTCGGCCGGACAATTTGCCGAGAAGATCCTTCGTCAGTAAGGATGCGCTCGCCAAGTTTCAACACTCGACAAGAGCCGTCAGTCACGCCATCCTCGCAAACTCGCTCGTGCGTCAAAAGCTGAAGTACTGACAGTCCGGTCTCCTGTCTCGAAGCACGGTGATGGAAGACTTGCGCAAAAGGGAAGCGAAGATGTATACTCCCGTGGGAGACCGCATCGACGATCCAGCCGGAACTCGGAAAGCTCTCATAACGACGAGACCTGAAAAAGAAAGAAGACAAAGCCCAGGTCAGATGGATTCCGAATACAGAAACGAAGAAATCAAGGGGGGGCCCTTGAGCAAATAAAGAAAAATAGAGGGGGGTCACAGCAAAAAGCCACGACTCTCTCTCCTCTCTCCTGTTAAAACTAGCAGGGGGGGCCCTTGAGCAAATAAAGAAAAATAGAGGGGGGTCACAGCAAAAAGCCACGACTCTCTCTCCTCTCTCCTGTTAAAACTAGCAGGGGGGACCCTTGAGCAAATAAAAAGAAGAGAGGGGGGTCACTGCAAAAGGCCGCGACCCTCTCCTTCTCTCTCCTGTTAAAAATAGCAGGGGGGGGCCTCGAGCAAATAAAAAGAAGAGAGGGGGGTCACTGCAAAAAGCCGCGACCCTCTCTCTCTCTCTCTCTCTCTCCTATCAAAACATACGGGGGGGGCTTTCGTCCTTCGAACAAATAAGACTAAAAAGGAGGGGGGTCATGGCCAAAAGCCACGACCCCATCCTCTCCTATTAAAACACGTAAAGGAGGGGGGGTGCTGTTGCACCGGCCGCCTCCACCCACGGCTCCGGCCCCCGCGCCTCCGGCCGAGCCCGGCTCCGGCCCCCGCGCCCTGCCGCCCTGCGCCCCGCGGACCCGGCCCCGCGCCCACTGCGCCCGGCTCCGGCCCCCGCGCCCCGCCGCGCTGCCCCCGCGCCCGTGCGCTGTTGCACCGGCCGCCTCCGGCCCCTGCGCCGCCCGCTGCGCCCACGGCTCCGGCCCCCGCGCCTCCGGCCGAGCCCGGCTCCGGCCCCCGCGCCCTGCCGCCCTGCGCCCCGCGGACCCGGCCCCGCGCCCGCTGCGCCCGGCTCCGGCCCCCACGCCCTGCCGCCCTGCGCCCTGCCGCCGGCCCCCGCGCAGCATGCCGCTCCGACCCGCGCCCTGCCGCTCCAGCCCGCAACCCCGGCTACGCCCGCCGCGCCCCGCGGACCCTGCCCCGCGCCCGCTGCACCTGCCTCCAGCCCGTGCGCCGGCCGCCACAGCAGCCCCCGGCCGCACCCGCGCCTCGCACCCTTCGACTCGCGCCCTCCCGCGCCTCCAACCCGCGCGCCGGCCGCCACAGCAGCCCCCGGCCGCGCCCGTCGCGCCCTCCCGCACCATACGAAGAAGAAGAAGAAGAGGAAGAAGAAGAAGAAGAAGAAGGAGGAGGAGAAGGATCACCTCGCCGGCAACCCTCCGCCATCCACGGGCCGGCGGTCTTCCCTCCTCCGCGAACCCCATGGCGTCACCATCTTCATCCTCCTCGGCATCGTTGCGAAGCAAGAAACCCTAGCAGAGCTCTCGACTCCAAGCCGCCGGGAATCGCTGATAATGAAGAGAAACGAAAACGGGGGGGCCTTTTAAAGACCTAATCCCACACGAATACGCGACTCAAGTCCAAGCGCTACGCGTTTCCCGCGGGCGCACTCGAACTTGAGGGGGCATTTGTGGGCATCAAAATTAGCCTTCGGGTCGAACCCGATTTGTACACGAAAAATAGGCCCGCACCCAACGGCCTTCGGGTCAAACCCGACTCGCTCATGCAACTTGGGCCCGCACACAACGGCCCGCATGCGAAACCCGGCCCGCACACAACGGCCCGCATGCGAAACCCGGCCCGCACACAACGGCCCGCATGCGAAACCCGGCCCGCACACAACGGCCCGCGTGCGAAACCCGGCCCGCACACAATGGCCCGCATGCGAAACTCGGCCCGCACACAACGGCCCGCATGCGAAACACGGCCCGCACACAACGACCCGCGTGCGAACTCGGCCCACGTGCGAACTCAATTCGCGCGCCATGGCCCGACCCAAAGCAAACGGGTCCCACCGGACCCGCAACTCGGACACAAAGAGGCGGGCCCACCGGCCCCCCCTTCTAGAAAACCGTGCCCCCTCCTCATGAAGAGGTGGGGCCGGCCCTAAAAGAAAAAGAAAAGAAAAGAAAAAGAAAAAGAAAAAGAAAAAGAGAAGAAAAAGAAAAGAAAAGAAAAGAAAGGAAAAAGAAATCAAAACCGCCTCGATGCGGGGGGAGGTGGCGTGGACGTCTACGTAGCCGTAGATCCGCGACGATCCCTCGATCCAACGGACAAGATGACGTTGTGTCGCCATCCGATCCAAAAGTGCAACAAGAATAACAACTCAATCTTTAAAAGATCGAGTCACATCTAGCCCGTAACCACCCCAACTAAAAAGGAGGGGATCGAGTTTGTTTCCCCGAATCAAGGAACAATATCTTGATGGTTATGGGGGGAGATATTGGATGAAACAAAAAGATTTCAGCAATATCTCCCCCAACCGCCCCCCTTTGCCTATAAATAGAAGGGGTGGGGGAAGGCACAAAGGGTCCGAAAAGCTGAAGACGAAAGAGCGCTACGAAGAAGCTCCAACGCTTGAAGACCGAAGGCTTCACGAGGCACGGCAAGCATATCCTACGGGAGTCCTTGGCCCTTCAAGTCCTCATCAACGTGAAGACCTTGCACTCGGAGATCAGAGCTTCGACTCCTCGCACGAAGAAGAAAGCGTGAAGAAGAAGACCCGGAGTCGTCATCACCCGATCGCTCCAACGATCTTCATCAGCTCCGAAGACGCCATAAGCAAAGGCCGGAGAAGAAGATCGAAGCCGACAACACCCGTCGTCTTCAAAGGCATCAACTCCTTGCACGAAGAAGAAAGCCGGGAGAAGAAGGCCTGAAGCCGGTGCTACCCCTGCCGCCTTCGTCAACGAAAACCAACGCTACAACCGTCGTGTTGAAGCCGGTACTACACCCGCCGTCTTCATCAACAAAAGCCGACGCTACAATCGTCGTGCTAAAGTCGGTGCCACACCCGCCGTCTTCATCAACAAAAGTCGACGCTACAACCGTCGCACGAGCATCGGTGCTACCCCCGCCGAAAAGCCAAAACCGACGCCACAACTGTCGAGGAAGCCGAAAGAATAAAGAAGCCTTGAAGAAGTAACGCCAGTCGTTCGAGAAGAAGATCGAGTCAAAGCTAAAGTCAAAGCCGACGCAAGAAGCCAAAGCAAACGCACCGGTAAAGCCCGCGCTAAAGCAACGCACGTGCCAAAGCCAAGCAACTACGACGGTCACGAGCAAAGCACCGCACGTTCTAGCCGATACGACGCGAAGTCCGGAAGAACTAAAGCATCGCAAGTCTCTACCCGCCTACGTTCAAGCGCAAGCGCCAAAGCAAAGCAAACGCCAGAGCCACGCCAAAGCTACGCAAAAGCCGAAAGCTAAAGCCAAAGCTGACGCCAAAAACACGATCGACGCCGCGAACCGACGATCAAGGACGCCGAGGTCAAGCAAGGATCGAGGGAGACACGAAGACCGAGGAACGAAGCCCAAAGCCTCCCTAGCCGAGAAAAGCGCGAAGCACGGAAGGGACAAAATCAACGGCGGAAACTCCTTAGCCTCTCAAAAACCCTCATCCTGTAAAGACCTCTGTCCTGGGCAACCCCTTCAGAGCTCTCGCACGAACACCACGTGGAGACGCGGATCAAAGGGACCCTCCAGAGGATCTCTCCCACAATCTCCTGATCAAAGAAAATTTGTAATCTCGTGTGATCCGCAATAAAGACGACCCGTATCTTTTTCCGTGACCACAGTAACCTTCAAGTGCCTAAATATTTACTTAACTGCCTTCCAGTGCTCTTGTCCGGGGTTGTTCATAAATCTGCTCATACTCTCACTACTTGAGCAATGGCAGGTCTCATGCAAACCATGGCATACATGAGACTCAACCGTCGATGCATACGGGATCTTGCTCATCTCAAGTTTTTCCTTCCATGTTCATGCACCAAGCTTCTTGGACAATCTGAAGTGGCCTCTATGAGTGGGTATTTTCGCTACCCAACCCGGCACCGACACGTGGCGACGACGAGCGCTGGACATGATCGTCATCCCGACTACATGATTAGCCTGAGTAGGCCGTGGGTCCCACACCCCGGCTGCTCGACTAACCCAAGTAGGTCGTGGATCCCACAACTTGATTACTCGGTTAGCCCGAGTAGGTTGCAGATCCCGCACCCCGGCTGCTTGGCTAACTCGAGTAAGCCGCGAGTCCCACAACCCGACTACTCGGTTAGCCTGAGTAAGCCGCGAGTCCCACAACCCGACTACTCGGTTAGCCCGAGTAGGCCGCGGGTCCCGCACCCCGGCTGCTCGGCTAACCTGAGTAGGTTGCAGGTCCCACAACCCGACTAATCGGTTAGCCCAAGTAGCCCGCGGGTCCCGCACCTCGACTGCTTGGCTAACCCGAGTAAGTCGCGAGTCCCACGACATGACTACTCTATTAGCCCGAGTAGGCCGTGGGTCCCACACCTCGGCTGCTTGGCTATCCCAAGTAAGTCGCAGTCCCACCCCGATTACTCGGTTAGCCCGAGTAGGCTACGGGTCTCGCACCCAGGTTGCTCGGCTAACCCGAGTACATCGCGGGTCCCACATGATTTATATACATACAATGTTTTGGACTAAACAAATTAAGTAAAATGCCTTTAGAAGTGTTACGAATGTTACGAAGAGAGGGGGAGAGAGAATAGGATTGGGGAGAAAATCTCCTTGTATTATCTCATTAATCTCACATTAATATTACATAAGACTACCTCTCTTTATATAGAGAGAGAACACACACCATTACGTTACCACAACCGAGGTGGGACTAATAGAATACTAACACACTACATCTAATACCCCCCGTCAAACTGATGTAAGGTATAAACCGACATCAGTTTGCTTAATAAAAGAAAGAAGAAAGAAAGAAAAAAAATTACATCAAATAACCCTTTTTTATGCTGTAAAGTAAAGATAGTGCCAGGACGACCTGCAAGCAAGTCGTCCTGGAAACCCGATTGACCTGCAAGCAGGACAACCGGGGGAACCCGGCCAACCTGTAAGCAGGTCAACCGGGAGAATTGGCAATGATCACTAAGGATCGGAGCGGAGGAAGCCGACGGTGTAGGCCGAAAAGAGAGAGATCGGTGAAGAAAAGGTGTGAATACGTAAGACCTCATAGGAGGCAAGTACCCGGCCGAAGCAAGTACTTGACACCTCTTATAAGATCTCAATCATCACAGACAAAGAAGAAGGAGAGAATGTAGAGTCGTAGCTCTGATAGGGTCACATGACCAAGGAAAAGAAGAGGATCCGAAAGCCGGTGCAAGAATGACCGGAACGAGAGTGGATCCAAAAGCCGGCACAAGACAAGTGTGACCGGAACAAGAGAGGATCCAAAAGCTGGCACAAAACAAGTGTGACCGGAACTAAAGAGGATCAAAAGCCGGCACAAGACAAGTGTGACCGGAACGAGAAAAGATCCAAAAGCTGGCACAAAACAAGTGTGACCGGAACTAGAAAGGATCTAAAAGCCGGCACAAGACAAGTGTGACCGGAACGAGAAAAGATCCAAAAGCCGGCACAAAACAAGTGTGACCGGAACTAGAGAGGATCTAAAAGCCGGCACAAGACAAGTGTGACCGGAACGAGAGAGGATCCAAAAGCCGGTACAAAACAAGTGTAACCGGAACTAGAGAGGATCAAAAAAGGTGCAAGGCGGATCGGTAGGGTGCAGAGCGCAAAAATACCAAGGCGCAAGGGCATAGAGCGAGGCGATGGGGCAGGTGAATCGATAAAGCGCAAGGGCATATGGTGCAAGGCGGGCTGACAAAGCTCAAGGCGCAACGGACGGCGGGCGCGAGACGCCAAAAGACGGCCGGATCAAACGGCTTAGGGCTTCGGCAGCCAGCAAGACCGATGGGCGCGGGCTGGAGCGGAAGGAGGAGCGGCAGCTCGAGCGCAAGGCAAAAATGCGAAGAGTCGGCCAGGTACGGAAGGGCTGGATCGGGTGCAAGGGCCGTGCCGGGTCGGATCGGGTGGCGAGAAAGGTCCAGCTGAAAGGGGGCCGGATTGGGTGCAAGGGTCGTGCCGGGTCAGATCGGGTGTAGAGCCATTCGATGCAACAGATCATAGACGACAATCCGGTGTAAAGCACAGGTGCAGCAAATCAAAAAACACAACCATCCGATGCAAATCGGATGGCTAGGATCATTTATATAGAGAGAGAACACACACGGCCAGGGTCGGAGGACAGGATCCGCTCAGACGGCAAGGGACTGTTGTGATCAACTAAAGGTAAGAAGAGAGTTGAGGTGAAAGTGGCTCGATGATGGACGACTGTGATCAAACCGGAGAGAGATAAGGGGAATAAAAGAGGGGGGTCACCGGTTCTTAAGAGAGATAGGAGATAAGGAAAGAGAGAGAAAGAAGGAGAGAAAGGAGGGGCGATCGGATCGGAGAGAGAGAAGTCCGGGAGAGAGCGAGAGAGTCGGAGACGGGAGAGAAATCTGGGCGGCACGGGCGGCGACCGGATCGGCCGTTCTCAGGCGGCGAGCGGCAACAGCGAGGCGCAGGGCCGGCGCGGGATCTTCAGGCGGGCCGGCGGGCGTAGCAGATCCGGCGGGAGCGGTATATCTGGTCGGCGAGGGTGCGGGCGCAGGGCCGGCAGCTGGAAGGCGCGGGTGCGGGCGCAGGGCCGGCAGTCGGACAGCAGCTGGAAGGGCTCCACGGGGAGGCACACGGGATGCAGGGCCGGGCGGCAGGCATCGTCGCGGACGGCGGGTCGGGACTCCGGAGCGCCGGCGATCAGGTCGTGCCGCTGGGGGAGGCGGCCGTCGGGGCACGGACGGTCGTAGAGGCACAGATCTGACCGGATCTGGTGCATGAGTGGAGAGCTAGCGTGCGGCAGGGCTGGCGGTGCGGCCGGAGGTGACGCAGACGCAGGGACAGGTAGTAGCTGGCCGGCGGCGATGACTGGTGGTTTCGGGCTCCACTGGGAGGCGCACGAGATGGATCGAATGGTGGCCAGATCTCGAGGTGGTCGGCACAAGTTTCTTCAGGCCCTGCGCTCGAGCTGCGGCTGTAGACGAAGAAGTCGCGGTCCGGGCCGAGCTCGCCGGTGAACATCCGGCGCATCGTCTCTGGCTCCATCACCGCGGCACGTCGGCCACCGCCAGCGTCTGGTTGGACACCGACTCCACGTACATGGAGACGGGTTGCCGGAGGTTCCATGCCTCATCGATGAGGGCGCCGATCATGGAGTTGCTGCCGGCATTCGCACAGGGGAGAAACGGGAAAAATAAATTTTGTACTGTTCCCGACCTCCTCGATGTCGTCAACGACGACCGAGGAGGCCGAGGCCGAAGAGGAGAGCGTCGAAACCCTAGGCGAGGGTTGGCTCTGATACCATGTTACAAATGTTACGAAGAGAGGGGGAGAGAGAATAGGATTGGGGAGAAAATCTCCTTGTATTATCTCATTAATCTCACATTAACATTACATAAGACTACCTCTCTTTATATAGAGAGAGAACACACACCATTACGTTACCACAATCGAGGTGGGACTAATAGAATACTAACATTCTACATCTAATAAGAAGTGTTGAACACATGGTCATAAAGTAGCACTAAACAAGGCCAAAAGAAGCGTTGAACACATTATCGGCCAAAAGAAGTGTTGAACACATGATCATAAAGTAGCACTAAACAAGGCCAAAAGAAGTGTTGAACACATGGTTTTGTTGGTGGACGAGTAAATTGGTAACATTGAGCTATCGAGACCAAGGTTATATATAAAAAATAAAAAGGGTTAAAAACAAATTAAGTAAAATGCGACCATTTCCCAACAATACAAGGAAAAAAAGAACTTGGGCAAATCCACTAAAAAATTTCTAGCTTGGTGCTAGAAACTGAAAATCAAATCAAGAGAGTGATCGCAACCAGGCTATGTGTTGGTCAAAATTAAAGCTACCAATGCACTTCTTGTCGCTTGCATTTCACTGTGTCAAATTTCTTTAGAGGGCATAACAGAGAAAACTGAAATGCAATAATACGAGACAACTTAGAAACATCTAGACTATAATAAATTTGAATTCCATAACATATCAAGGAAGATATTACATGGTTCAGATGGAACTGCTGTTGAAGAGCCAAGCGACTTGAAAGTGTAGGTCCACCATCCAGGATGATCTTTTGCAACATGCCAAACTGATACCTGCAAAATTGGTGACTAAAGAATTAGTGCAGCGGGAAAATAATGCAAAAGCATATGTAAATTATAGGAGATCAATATATACACATATAGCTGGAAAAATACTCACAGTTACCTTGCACTTCAAGTAACCTTAAACAGTTGTCTAATGCGGTTTGATTTTGAAATGAAATGTACGTAGCATGGCACACTTATTTAGCTACTTTTTGTCTCATAAAGTATGTTCAGGTAAGCTACACCTTCATTTGATTTTGTCGAGAAAAAAGCTTTATTTTGATCTTCATATAATCCTGAAACCCTTTAAAATTGTTTGGCATGTTGTTGCACATTAAAAAGCTTGTATTTTGATCTTCTTCATATACTCCTGAAACACTTGAAGTAGTTTGTCAAGTTGTTGCACACTTTCCGGATTCACATTGAAACATTAGCAAAATATCACTAATTGCAGATAAGATGATGAAATAAATAGACATGTTAATACTTAATAGCATATAGTAGTCGCCTATGAAGCATGGGTATGGATACGATACACAATACGGATACGCCGATATAACTTTCTGAAAAAATACGGTTTTATTCTTGCATCTTAACCATCGACCATATTCATCATTCATGGAAAATCAATAGAAAACATCAAGTCATGGACATTATATATTAGCAATCTAATATGCCATAATTTATTAAAAGAAAAAAAAAGTGTCTTCAATTTGCCCCAAGGAATGTATCTAGGATGTATCCTGCCGTATCGGGATGTATCTGGAACATACCATGCCATATCCAGATACATAATTTATTTTTTCTTTATGGATGCTTATGTACCGTATCAGCGTATCCGCAGGGCCGGCCCCTAAGCATGGGTGCTATGGGGGCTGCCCCGAGCCTCGCAATCAGGGCGGCCCAAATATTTTTTTTTATGTATACCCTGGGATAAATTGGGCACCTAGTGCCAGGGATTGAGAAAGGGTTCAAAGTAGGCTGCCTCACTTGGGAAGAAATCCCCCAATATCTAGGCTTTTGACTCGTAATTGGGCAAAAAACTCAACCAAACAACTGTAAGCTCTGCATGGGGCCCCAGTGTGGAAAACAATTATGCCTGTTACCCATTAAAAATGCTCATTTGCGTAACGGGCGAAACGGCGGCGCTAAAAATCACATGGCTACCAAAAAAATCTTGCATTTATCTCTCTAACTCTCTCTCTCTCTCTCTCTCTCTCTCTCTCTCACACACACACACACACACACACGCTTTTTCTCGTTCGCTCGGTGACTGTGATTTATTATTCGACCATTCAAGGCCTATTGTTATCGACTACTATGGGTCCTCTCGCCAGTGTCCTTCCTCTCACTGTCGTCGTCACATAGTGTGACCGCCCACGAACATCGGACAGATGGTAGCTCCACGGGCACATGGCACAACCTCTCCGTGTAGGCGTTTGTGATTGGCGACTAGTGACTGCTTAATTTCTGTCTCTCGCTAATCGCTCTGCAAATACGAGCTCTTTTCTTAAAAAAAAGAATGATGTGAATGAATGTCAATTTTGTTGTGTAGAAAATTCAACAAGATATATAAAATTATTATATGTTAGTTTTAATTTCTTTTTTGTAATATTGTTGTCAGAAAAATTTAATTATGTTAGTTTTAATCCAATAAGGTATATAACGTAATACTTTGTTTCTATTGATTTCTTTACTTCTATGTTAGTTTATGCCTATAAATATGTATAAAAGGGCCCTATTTTTGATCTTCGCCCTAGGCCCCAAAAATCTCAGGACCGGCCCTGCGTATTCGATATATATCACCGCTTATTCTCAGCATATAGGTATCCAATACAGATACATAGGGGTCCTTGAAGTATCCATGCATTATAGATAGTCACAAATAGTTGTCAAGTATGCATGGATAACCATGAGATCATTATGATTCAGCCCTAAGGTACAACCGATTACATGTCAATTCACCCCTAAGATATGCCAAGCCCATAATCCAATGATATTTAGCAGTTGGTGGCCAGGCATGCTTGGATAACCATGCGCGCTTTAGGATCCACCCAAAAGGTGCATTAGGTTATTGGTTACATGTAGGATCTTTCCCTAAAAGTATGCCAACCCCAAGTGTGCATCCACTTCTAACCAAGCGAACACCATGTGAAAAACCTTCCGGTCACCTTTATGATCCACACGTGTATCAAAGGGCTTTGGAGAAAGCAAGTTGTTGGAATCCTAAAGCTCTTGCAAATTTATCATACCTAATTGGGTTACTGAATTAATTAAACAAGACTGGGCAGACATAAAATTCTGGTAGGTTGGAGAACACGACCCCAAGGAAACAACAATAGTCACAATGGATACACGTAGATCCTTAAGGTTGTGGGTGTAAACATATGGCTGGAAACCAAGGTATTATGTGAACCTACATAATAGTTTAAAGGAACATCCAACACCCATGGTTAAAGCTCCAGGCAATGGGATTACCTTAATGCTAGAGACACATCATATTAGATAAGTTAACTAATTTGGAGCACTCAAATGAGGACAAGGAAGATCACTATTATTAGTGAAACAAGCGTATTAGTTGGTTAATATGGGCCTCAACCTAATTAGATAGTCATAGTGAAGTCTTCGGGACCCATGCGATTAACCAATTTACTACTAGACCCATAGTCTAATATTAATGTATTTGCCAACGAAGACCACATTAAGTCAGTGGTTACTCTGCAACTAGGTCATTCAGCCACTGAGCTTAAGGCTCATAAATAATGTGTTACAAAACTCGACCGAGTTCACTAGCTTGTATCGTATCCTCAATCAAACATTTGCATGAATCTGAAAGCAGGACCATACTGATCCTATTAAATGCATTTGGTGCAGGCATTCACAGCGAACAACATGGTTCTCTCATGAGCACAAATTACAAAATTCATCAGATCACTCTCGCAATTAAAACTGCAGATGTGATTATTATAGCGATCATGGTAGATCTAACAAACCATGGAGATGGCCGATATCAATTCCGATGGGTCATTTCATGTTCACATACTCTTCGACCTCCAACGAATTCAAAAGATTAAATAACAGAAGATTCTTGATTCACTCCAACAACAAAAAGCCAGCATATCAGATCTCACTCACTCTCCTCAATCCATGACTTGCACAAGCGATTCAATTGACATTGTTAGATACCCTCATGCCCCAAAACCCGGGTTGTAAGGGGAGGTCCACATGGGGTATATTAAGCAGGTGTAGGTGCCTCCCTTACCAAAGTGGGACTATTCGTCAATACTCCCCCTCACGCGGAGCATGCATGGCAAGGATCCTCCTAAGCAGGGCACGCGTGGCAAGGCACGATCGGTGGGGAGCACCCGGAGCGGGAGCAGGAGCAAGAGACAGGCCAGCTCTGATACTATGTTAGAATGAATGGAGACTAAGGTTTGGAGAGAATGGAATAATCTCTATTGAGGGACTAAAGCCCAATATATATGTACATCAATAGCACATAAACCCAACCTGACTATACATAAAACCCGATCTATCTCTATACATTAACACTCCCCCTCAAACTCACGGTGGATCATATGCCGAGAGTTTGCTGACAAAATGCCTGAACGGAGCAACTGCAAGAGTCTTCGTGAGAAAATCAGCAGTCGTGTCCCCACACCCATGAACAGAACGGAGTCGCCGAGAGCAAACATCGTCATGTCCTCGAGACAGCACGAGCTCTACTTTTGTCTGCTTCTGTTCCATATTCCTACTGGGCTGAGGCTGTCCTGACCGATGTTCACCTCATCAACATCACTCCGTCCTCCTTCCTCTCTGGTGTTTCCTCGTACGAGCGGTTTTACTCCACATCTCCTGACTACTCTCTTCTTCGTACCTTTAGGTGCATGTTATGCAGTCAAAGTCGGTAATCGACCCTAGTCGGCCAAGGGCCGACTAGGACTAGTCGGGACTAATTCGGGACTAGTTGGCCAAAACTTATTCTAACCCCTCCCCCCCTCCCTAAACATATATGATATATGAACTAGCATAAATGTCAATAAGTGTATGATATTAGTCGGTTAATAACAATACATACCTTCACTCTTCACAGCATGGGTATAAATACATAAGTAACAGTCTAACAGAACACAGTTGTATTGGCTTCATGCCCATGTCAAAAGACTCAGAACTAAGAATTCATCACAATATTTGTTTGATGATGTTTAATCAGTGAACAACCCCAATTTTGCTTATAGGGTTATATGGATATCAACAAATAAACTAATTATTTGTCTATGTTTTTATCTGAGATTCTCAGGTGCTCAACAGATGATTACAGGGAAGAATCATAGTTGTGAGTCTTGCGACTCAAGACTTTGAGCCAATGTAAAAAAATCCAAACAAAATTGCTTGCAAATACTCCTTTCAAAAAAAAAATTTGCTTGCAGAATGCTGCCTGGGGACTAGTCGGCAGTTGTTAGTCGGGGACTAGTTGGGATTCCGCCCAGCAATGACGGAATCGAAATTAATCGGTCGGCAAAATGCCGCCCAGGGACTAGTCGGGGACTAGTCGCCGACTAGTCTCGACTTTGATAGCATAGGGTGCATGTGTTTCGCCCTCCTCCCTCCCCATGAGCGCACCAAACTTTCTGATAGGTCTGTTAGGTGTGTTCACTTAGGACTCAGTCGGGAGCACAAGGGATATCGGTGCTATTATCCCTTAGCTCGCCAGATCCGTGTCTCTCGTCACGTCTCCTTTGTAGAGGATGTCCCGTACTTTCCACTGAGTCCCGGGATCTTCCCTCACCACCTACGTCATCCTCTATGCCTTCACCCCCTCTCACCATCCCCTTCCTACCTCCGTATCCTACTCACAAGCCCACCTTCCCGGTTGAGCCTCATCTACCTTCCTCACATCCCTCGTCTCCACCACCTCCACCTCCCCCGCCACCTCCGTCTCCCCCGTCACCTCCACCACCACTACTTGTCACGCGTGTCTACGTTCGTCGCTCCACAGTTCCTCCACCGAAACTGTCTCCACTGTTACTCCTTTGCCTGCAGCTGCTCCCACCTCTCCGGCCGCGGATCCTGGTCTTGTTCGGCGCTACCCTTCGCGCAAACATCACTCTCCTGATAGATATGACTACTCCTGACATATTTGGTTACTCTGCTTTTACCCCTGCCTCTTCTGACACCACTAGACACTCTGCTGTTGCTTCCTACTCTTCGTCCTACTATACCTTTCTCATTACTCTCCACTCCCATTGGGAGCCCCAGTCGTACCGTGAGATAGTTTTGCACCTAGAGTGGCGACAGGCCATAACACCGGAGCTTGAGGCATTTTAGCGGACTCAGACGTGGGACTTGGTTTCTTATCCCTCTGGCGCATAGTTACCAAGTCGTAAAACGAGAAAAAAACGGCAAAGGAAAAAATCGGAAAGATACGATAAAAACAAAAAAAAAAGAAAAAAAACAAGAAAACATCGAAAAAAATAAAAAAAATTTAAAATTATACCAAGTATGTATATATGTCATTTTCCAACATTAAGTAATCAAAAGTTCAAAACATATAGCATATGCGTTTATTAAGCACGAACAAAAATAAACCCTAACCCAATTTAAACCCGGACCAAACCCGATGTGTTTTACGTGTTTTTTCCGTTTTAAAAGCATACGGACGTTTTTTTCAAAAAAACGAGTTTTTTCCTGTTTGCTACGACTTCGGATCGATATGCGTTTTATACGTGTTTTTTTCAAAAAAAACGCCCGATTTGGTAACTATGCTCTGGCGTGGTGTCTGTCAGCTGCAAATGGATCTTTAAGGTCAAGACTCGATCTGATGGTTCCATTGAGCGGCACAAGGCCCGCCTCGTTGCTCGTGGCTTCTCCCAGGAGTATGGGATTGACTACGAGAAGACTTTTGCTCCAGTTGCTCGGATAACTACTGTGCGCACCCTCTTAGCTGTGGCAGTTGCTCGAGGGTGGCCTCTCCATCAGATGGATGTCACCAATGCGTTCCTTCACGGTGTCCTCTCCGAGGAGGTATATATGGCTTCTCCACCAGGAGTTCCTGTTCCTCCAAGGCACATTTGCCGTATGCACCGGGCTATCTACGGGCTCAAACAGACCCCTCGTACCTAGTTTGAGCGCTTTCGCAGTGCATTTCTTGCCGCTGGGTTTGTAGAACGACATTCTGACTATGCCCTGTTCACCCGCTCCTCCAGTCAGGGTCTTGCTATTTTGCAATTGTATATGGATGATATGATCATCACTAGGGACAACAGTGCCACCATAGCATCCCTTTAGCATCACCTCCAGAGTCAGTTTAAGATAAAAGATCTGGGCCCTCTTCGGTACTTCCTTGGCCTTGAGATTGCCCGCTCGACCCGTGGTTTGTTAGTATCCCAGCAGAAGTACATTTCCGACATTTTTGCCGATGTTGATCTCACTGACTCTCGCACTGCTAACACATCCATTGAGCTCAACTTGAAGCTCATACCTACAAATGGTGAGCCTCTCCGAGACGTCTCCAGATATCAGAGATTGGTTGGTATGCTAGTCTATCTCACTATGACTAAACCTGACATTGCTCATGTTGTTGGCATTAACAGTCAGTTTGTTCAGGCTCCCCGATCTGTTCACTATGTCGTAGTACTCAGGATCATTCGCTATCTCCAGGGCACCATCACTCATTCTTTGCTTCTCCCCTCCACTTCTACTCTAGTGTTGCGTGTCTACTCCGATGCAGACTGGGCAGGAGATGTTGCTACTCGCCGTTCTTCCACCGGATACTGTGTGTTCCTTGGTGACTCCCTCATTTCTTGACGCAGTAAGAAACAGGAGTCTGTTGCTCGCTCCAGCACCGAAGCCGAATACAGGGCTATGGCTTTCACCACTGTAGAGATTGTTTGGCTTCGTCGCCTTCTCCTTGACCTGGGAGTCGTGATCTCCGAGCCCACAACCCTATTCTGTGACAACTGGAGTGCTATTCAGATTGCTAGCAACTCGGTTTTCCACGAGCGGACGAAACATATAGAGGTTGATTGTCACTATGTTCACTAGGAGTCACTATGTTCACTAGGAGTTCATTGCCCGCATCATCTCCTTGCCATTCATTCATTCGATAGAGCAGACTGCTAATTTTCTCACGAAGGCTTTTACAGTTGCTCGCTTCAGGCATTTTGTCAGCAAACTCTCGGTATATGATCCACCGTAAGTTTGAGAGGGAGTGTTAATGTATAGAGATGGATCGGTTTTATATATAGTCAGGTCGGGTTCATGTGCTCTTGATGTACATATATATTGGGCTTTAGTCCCTCAATAGAGATTATTCCATTCTCTCCAAACACTAGTCTCCATCTTTATACATTAACAGACACACTCCCCTCAGGTTGGACATATGTATTCCCGAGTTTGAATGGTTCAAATAGGAGAAAATTATTCTATTCAGCTTACAATAATGATCTTTCATTCTGAAAACGACGATCATTTTCACAACATAGGGATGAAAAGGAGCGGCACTTTTCAATTCCAACCAATCGGATAATGAGATCTTCCTCTTTCTCCCTTAGTGCAAGCACTAATTTTTAGTCAACAAAGAGAGTTCAGATCTAAAGGACAAAAGTAGATGTACCAACTAATAAATCTAAGAAAGGCTTGATCCTGACAAACTCAATGAGAATTGTTATTCTCCCCTCTATTTGAGCTTTTTTCAAAGAGAGCTCAAAGGCTTTACATAAAATAAGTCTTAATACAAAAACAAGAGAGATGAAAGATCTCAAATTAGATCTAAAGATTTCACTCAATTATCCAAAAATTCCTGCTTAATAGCACATACCTTATAACCTTTGAGAAGACTGTTAAAATTGCTCCCTCCAAATACCAAAACTAGAGACAGATGCTACTCGTCTCTAGAAAGAGAGTTTCCCCTTCAATTCCTCCAGTGTTTTTCGAAAAGCGCAAAAAAGGGAAGGGTCTGCAATGATCATGTTGGAAGGTGGTGTTCCCCTTATACCGTATGCAAAAAGAAAAGTCACATTCTCTCTCTCTCTCTCTCTCTCTCTCTCTCTCTATATATATATATATATATATATATATATATATAAATATATATATATATATGGGGACGGGAAGCCTGAACCTCAGGTGCAGCGTCAACGCTGCACCCGGCTCAGCATGGATGCCACGTGTCCCAAAAAATCCGGAAATCGGATCGGATCGGACGAAATAAATGCCGCTCAATTTTTCAGCCGCCCGATTGCCTCGATCCAACGGATCGGATTCCCCCAGAACCGTTGTCTCGCTGTTACTGTGACGGCCACAGTAACAGCGAGATTTTGGTCCGGGTGAATCCAATCCGTTGGATCGAGGCAATCGGGCGGCTGAAAAAAAATTTGCGGTTCCTATAGCCGCTACAGTAACTGCGATAATGCTTTTAGCCGTCCGATCGCATGGATCTAACGGATCAGATTCACCTAGGATTCAATTGGTTGTTCGGGTGAATCTGATCCGTTGGATCCATGCGATCGGACGGCTGAAAGCATTATCGCGGTTACTGTAGCAACTACAGTAACCGCGAAATTTTTTTTCCTACAGTAACCGCAAAATTTTTTTCAGCCGCCCAATTGCCTCGATCCAACGGATCGGATTCATCTGGACCACAATCTCACTGTTACTGTGGCCGCCACAGTAACAGCGAGACAATGGTTCCGGGGGAATCCGATCCGTTGGATCAACGCAATCGGGCGGCTGAAAAATTGAGCGGCATTTATTCCGTCCGATCCGATCCGATTTTCGGATTTTTTGGGACACGTGGCATCCATGCCGAGCCGGGTGCAGCGTTGACGTTGCACCTGAGGTCTAGGCTCCCCGTTCCCTATATATATATATATATATATATATCTAGACGAAGTATACTCGCTCATTCATCTTGTTATGGACAGGACCCTAATTATGAAACTTTTTTTTCCGGCATTCTTCCCACTCAACGAAAAAAGATTGCCTAAGATTCTAATGGAAGGGTACGCAATGATCATGTTGGAAGGGGGTGTTCCCCTTACCGTATACAAAAAGAAAAGTCGCATTCACTCTCTCTCTCCTTTTATATATATATATATATATATATATATATATATATATATATATATATATATATATATATACATATATATATATATATGTGTGTGTGTGTGTGTAAGTGATGCAGGCGCACGTCGTCGAGAAGCGGTTGATGAAGACGATGCTACTCCTTTTTTTGTATTTTCTTTGTAACGGGATAACTAGTGATATGGAATCACCGAGAGGAAGTGGCGGAGGGGGTAAGAACCATGACAGAGAAGAAAAGACTAGAATCCTAGACGAGAGGGGGCCTAAAATCCATCAGGATACAAGGTGGGGACTCAAATCCATGAGCCAACGAAGGCATCCGCCATCAATGTTCATTCATAATAATCTGTCCTTCAATGGTTACAATGGGGGCCTTTAAATAGGCTAAAAGAAAAGATAAAAATGGCAACAAATTTAAAAGCCAATAAGTATCCTAACAACTTGCCTAAAAATAAAGATCTCAAATAAAAAAAGATTCTAACAGATATCATAAGAGATATCCTGCCTTATTCATCCATGGCAGGCTAGGATGGGCCTTCGGGTGGGCCAACGGGCTTGGGCCCAAGTCGGATCACATCATTCGCTTCCGCTGCGAAGAACTCGCCCTCGAGTTCATACGGTAAAGCGCAATCTTCATCGAGGTTTTCGCCGATGTAATATCTGTCGTCAGGAGCTGATAGTGGAGGCCCAACAAATGACGTCTCACTATACCGAAGTTACCACCGGGGTCCCATGAGAAGGTATCACTGCTGTCGATCTGGAAACACACACCAAAGCGATGCTGGGGTAGACGACCGAGTCGGATAGTAATATCAGACCGCTGCAGTAGCTCGAACATCGACTCGCCTGAACGGAGGTAGAGCTGAACAAACACTGTAGGCACCAATAGTCGGTCTAGCCCAAGAAAATCAATATGTTGAAGCTCGGCTAGAGAGACATCCTCGAAAGAATCCGCAGTATGTGGTAGCATGGCGGGCGGCAGAAGATCCTCTGGAAGGGCAAGCTCGTCTGCTGGTGGTGGTACTGGAGGTGATGGATCCACCAAAGATACAACTGGAGGAAGCTCTGTCGGTGGTGGAGGCTCTACTGGAAGTGTTGGAGGTGGAGACTCATCTGTGGAGGCCGCTAGAGATGAGGCCATTTGCTGTAACTCCCATTCAATCCCACAAGCTATCTCATAGGCTTCGTCCAGATCCCTCCAAGATCTAGGTGAAAACTGGCCCTTTATGTCGGAGCGGAGTCCTCTAACGTATAGTACCACTGCCAAGAAATATGTCTCTGAAAAACCATAGCGGATCATGCGCCGATAAAATACTGAAGTGTACTCATAGACGGAGTTGTTCCCTTGATGACAACGAATCAACCCTTGCATCTTGGCATCCATGTCACAATGGTGGAAATATGGTCTAGGGGTAAATCTGGAAATCTGTAATTACTGGTTCACTGAAAATTTCTATGGATGGTATAGATGCGTAGAGCTCGAAAAGGGCTTCGATTCGGTACCAAGAACGTCCAAATCGGATGAAAAATGAGAGAGATATGGCGTTTTGAAGTTGTGGGGGCTTATCGGGTCTGTTTTTTGTAAACGGGATGGATCCGAATTCAACTCGGGTTCAGCACTTAAGTGCAAAAATAGCAACTAGAAAGGTTGGGGATTTGAGGACTGTTGGATGGGGATCTAAGGGTTGTGGTGGAGGAGTGAATTGGGGAAAAAGGAAAGTGCTAAAGGGTAAAACAATTAGGGCTTTTGTTTGGCCTCTTGTTTGCAACTAGGGAAGAGGAAGGGGCGGCAGCAATGGCAGCAAGCAGCACAACAACGGCTGGCCAGCAGGTACGGTTTCTCTTTCCTTTCTCTCTTCTTTCCTTCTTCTTCTCTTCCCTTTTCTTCTCTTTCTTTCCTTTTTCTTCTTTTCCTTTTCTGCTGCTGTCACAGATCTGATGGCAGATCTGATTTTTTTTTGGCTGCGGGGTGCGCGGGAGCACGGAATAGGGGTGGCGTTTCAGCGGGTGGAGCGAGAGGAAGGGTCGGCTTGTGGTGGACGGGCGGGCGGCAAAGGAGAGGGGTTCGGTTGGAGGCGGTTTCCTTTCTCTTCTCTTTTCTTTTCTCTCAACAAATCTGATCTCTCTCTCTCCCTTTTTTTTTTCTCAAGATCTGATTTCCTCTTTTTTTTTTTTTTTTTTGGGATTGTAGGGCGATGTACCCGAAGAAGATGACGACGAATCGGCGAGGATGGTGACGATGGAACGGCGACGATGACGATGGACGACGACGATCGAAGCGAAGATCGTTCGTGGTATGGAAACGCCACGAAGCCCGGAGCTCTGATACCAACTTGATGCAGGCGCACGTCGTCGAGGAGCGGTTGATGAAGACGATGCTACTCTTTTTTTTGTATTTTCTTTGTAACGGGATAACTAGTGATATGGAATCACCGAGAGGAAGTGACGGAGGGGGTAAGAACTGTGACAGAGAAGAAAATACTAGAATCCTAGACGAGAGGGGGCCTGAAATCCATCAGGATACAAGGTGGGGACTCAAATCCATGAGCCAACGAAGGCATCCGCCATCAATGTTCATTCATAATAATCTGTCCTTCAATGGTTACAATGAGGGCCTTTAAATAGACTAAAAGAAAAGATAAAAATGGCAACAAATTTAAAAGCCAATAAGTATCCTAACAACTTGCCTAAAAATAAAGATCTCAAATAAAAAAAGATTCTAACAGATATCATAAGAGATATCCTGCCTTATTCATCCATGGCAGGCTAGGATGGGCCTTCGGGTGGGCCAACGGGCTTGGGCCCAAGTCGGATCACATCAATAAGAATGAATAACCTCAAATTGTTTATTTCATTATTTGCAAACTAAATAATTCACATGTTTCACATTCATATAGAAAATCTTCCTCACCGGTTTGATAATATTTTAAAGCCTTGGTCACAATAAAAGCTTGATATTCCAAAGGGCCATCATGTACATGTATGGTGGAGGGACTAAATTGTAAGTCTGCACAAAAATACATAATACAGAAAAACCCAATAATAAAGCTTTCTCTCAGTTGAGATAGTCCACCGGTTAGTCCCACGTCGGAAAGAGGGGGGGCACCTAACGACCGCTTCATATACTCTCTGGTGGACCTCCCCTTACGAGTTACAACCCGGGTTTTGGGGTGTGAGGGCATCTAAAATGGTATAAGAGTTGGGGCCTCTCTGGGTTGCGACCCCCACTAATTGTGCCTCACTCTGTTTGGTGGGGGGGGGGGGTTGAGATAGTCCACCGGTTAGTTCCACATCAGAAAGGGGAGCACCTAATTGCCGTTTCATATACCCTTTAGTGGACATCCCCTTACAACCCGGGTTTTGGGGTGTGAGTGTATCTAAAACTCTCAAAGGGAATTCACTCATAATATGGTCCAGTTCCACGTCACCAATGGATATCATGCAATAGCAAAGTTGTGATTTGGATCAACATGTAATGCACAATTCAAAAGCTCCTAGCCTCTCATATAGGAGTGGCAAAGCCTCTCCCTGCCTTATTTCTACTTTGCTCTCTCCCCTTCATATACGTGCCGCTCCTATCGAGAGGGGCAACCTACAGGATCAGCCAAACAACACCATAAGGACACAATTAAAGAGGAGTTGTATGCAGAGGAAAGTTAGTCAACACAAGATCGGAGGATAGTGAATGGTAATCATGTTCACGATCTCAATAGGGTCCTTCCATCCTAATTTTTGTCTTCTTGAGTATAAACATAGATTCCAAATAATAAAAACAAATGTGCTATAGTGTAGCCTTATGATTACTTGACGATTGGGAAGCATGGAGACTGACTCCGACACGGACAATGACACGGATAGAGACACGTGACACGACAAGGAATGATACAAATATATATATATATATATATATATATAAAATAAGATTGTTATCCATATAACTAATGATTATCAATTGATTTTATCTAAAATTATAAGACATGAGGTTCAAAACAGTTATAAAAGGGCATGCAATAAGTGATAGAGTGAGAAAGAGGGCTCGAATGATTCAAACCCTCCATATCAATCTTTTTGTTTACCAATATATTATCATTTTCCAAAAGGAATCCACTCCTTAACAAACTAATCCTTTTCTGTTGAGTTCAATCTTACAAAAGGAACTCAGAACTTCCTTAAGTTTCAAAAAAGATTGTGTTTTTTAAACCAATTATGTTTTTTGAGTGTTCGACCATGTTGTGTCCAAAAGTGTTTACACATGTGTCCTTCAAGTGTCTGCAACATGTCCAAGACGCATCTGAAGAAAACTTGATATAAAAATATGGACACGTACTAAAAATGTCCAACGCGTGTCCTCGACGCGTCCGAAGCGTCGGGGTGTCAGACTTGTATCCGACACAGACACGGCACCTCTAACGATTTGTAGCTTGACAGTCTCCATGAATTTTTTTGTACTATGATCAATTGCATTGTTTTAAAACATGAAAATTAGACTTGAAAACTTGTCGAGTAGAGTATACTCGGAAGCTCGATCAAAACTCGACCAACTCAATAAGTTAAAAACTCAGTACATAATATGTTACTAATACTTAGTATTTACATGTATATAATATAAATTGAACATTATTGATACATTATATATGATATTGGAATTTTTATACACATATAAATCGCTTGATGAAAAATATAACCCGAGCGATTTTGGTCTGAGTCAACCGAGTTGTTACCAAGCTGAGTCGATAGGCGAGTCGACTCAGATTCTAGTTGTCGTAGCCGAGTTGAGTCAACTTGACGGCTCGGCCAAGTTTCGAGTCAAGTCTCCGAGTTTTAAAACAGTGATCTATTGTGCTAAATAGCTCGCCACTCAACACTTGACAATTTGGCCATAGCCTCTAGCTCATGACTAATAACTTTTGCAGATAGCCCATCTTAGATTGAAAACCAAGCCCCTTCCTCCAACCCAGGAACTGCGCCAAGCTTTTTGAATCACAATATATGCTTATATTCTATGCTTACCGTGGAGGTCAACTTGATTTGCACCACTATTAAGCACCATCAACATCAGAATTTCATCGTGGACACAATCATCATTCCTTCTTACGAACCATCGCACGGACGCATTAGTGGCTTCAAATTGTTGATGTAGTAGTAGAGGTTTCAATGGATGGAATTGGAATCTAACCAGGGTCCCATCAGATGTGACATTTGGTAATATATGCACAATAGAATTGGTGTGAACTGACGGTCGCTACCTTGGCTGAACTGTCCGATCCTAAGGGGAATCTTCAACGAGTAGACTATTAGCATTTTGATCTGGTGAGGGTAGTTCTCTTTGGGGATTGATAACAATCAGATCTTCCTAGGGCTAGTCAATCAATAGAAGGGAACAAAGAAAGGTTTTGGCAATCCTCATCCAAAGTACTTTTCAACATCAAATATTTTGGAATTAGATCTTCACATACCCGATAGTCCATTGATCGTAGCATGTATATCTATTTAAGATGTGTCATGCGCACATCAATCAACCATTCATCTTTTTCTCTATTTAATCTAATTGGGTGCAGAATTTACATTATTTCTCGAGAACATCATATTTAGCCTCCCCGTTGTCGAATTAGCTATTCCGGTACCAGTTGGCGGTCGACCAATCTTCTGACTGTAAGATCTAAAGGGTAATGGATATTAAATACCGGTTTTAGATCTATAAGAAGCTATATCCAGATCTACGGGTGGTTCTCGGCTCAAATGGATAATTTATCAACTAAATGATTAGAAGAAAAGAACAATAGAATTAAAATCTTTATTCAATTATCCAAAACTAAAAGGTAGAACACTACTAGACTTCTTTATTATACCTTCAAGCAGACCTCAAACTTTCCCAATGGGCTTTGAGTTCATGAACTCAAACTTCATGAACTGAAAGATGGACTCAAAGTCCCATCTCAAGCATAAAGCTGTGAAAGACATGATCAGGTGAGAGCATGGAAGAACCCTAAACCCTAAGAATCGAGGAGGAAAGGGAGGGGGCCGAGGAGTCGGTACCTCCGGTAGGGGCAAACAAGGGATGAGCTTCGACACCTCGATGTCGGCAGCACCAACTCCGGGAGGAGCGAGCCATCGGCGCATATAATGCCAGCACGGGGCCAGGGTCTCTGTTTCCGCTCAAAAACAAGGAAAACGTTCTCCCGTCCTCCCCTCCCTCCCGATCCATCCATCTTGGTGGGACCCGCTCGAAGCGCTTCTTCAAAGAACTTCCCGCCACTCTTTCCAGGAAACCCCGTCTTCTAAGGCTGTTAATGGGCTCGGGCCAGCCCGAAGCCCACTGGGCCGGGCCCAATTTGGGCATAATTTGGACAGAGTTAGTTAATTCGGCAAGTTGTGGTATCAAATCGTATGAGATTTCCTCCCATCTTTATTGGCACTTGTCATTCGTAGATGGGCCACCACAATGATATATCAAATTGCAAATCAATCCTCTGACGAATCATTCGCTAAACACAATCACAATCGCCAGCCAATATAAGTAGCAAAGCACCACCCAAGGAAAATTCAAAACACAAAGCACACTGAGAAGAGAAAGAGAGAATTTATGTGGAAATACTTTTAAAAGAAAATCACGTGCCAATATGATCAAACGATCCACTATAGTGGAGAAACAAAGAAGTTATAAACAACACTCAACTTCAACGAGAGTTTCTCTTTCTCTTAAGAATCTCACCAAGTCTCTCTCAAATTTGTCCACTCCTGATTTGGCCTCAAAATATCTTTTATATAATATAGGGTTCACAACACATAAAATACCCAAACCCAAAAGAAACAAAATCTTAAAGCATACAAAACGATCAGTCAGTCATAAGGTCTAATCAGTCAGTTTGACCCCGACCTAAGAAAATCCCATCGTGAGTAAATCCGATCGGTCTATAAAAGAACCGATCGATCTTCGAGAACATACGATTTATGTACAACAAAATCGATTGGTCGGTTTAGAACCATGAATTAGTGACACATTGGAGTTACATCCACAACACATCTTGTTTTATTTTTAGGAGAAAGTGTGGTGTCATGGAAATCAATGAAACAAATGATTATGTCTAAGAGCACCATGGAGTCTAAGATGATTGCATTAGACAGCACTAGCATAGAAGTCGAATGGCTTAGAGGTATATTATTTAATATATCTTTGATTGAGAAACCTTTGTCTGTCATCTCTATACATTGTGACCGCATATTTGTAATAGACAAGTGTAAACAAGAAAATGCGATTGTAAATATGAACTATCACTTGAAAGTGCGGCATAAATATTTGATATACAAATTAGTATCGAATAATAGCCTTAAACTTTGTGATATATAAGAAAATTTTTGCTGATTAGCTCACTAAAGGCTTATCTAAGACAATGGCCATAGAATCATCGAGGGGGGTGGGGTTAAGCCCATATGTAAGAACACCATGGTAGCAACCCAACCTTACAAAGGTTCAATGGGTATGTAGAAACAAACCGCATAGATGACTATGAGGATCACTAATTCCCTCATTCCATCCCTATGGTGTGAGTACTCATAAAAGCAAGGGGAAGAAAAAATTCAAACCCTTAATGATTTCAAGACCCATGAGGCAACGTGCCTTCTTAGTATCGCCTTTGAGGATTCATCAATATATGTGGAGTCGTGATGTAGCAACTATGGGAAACTGATTATTTCCTTAAACACATATAAGATTCATGTGGATTGTCATTATAGCGCAACCCGCTTAGAACCCTGATCGACTTATACTATGAGTGCAAATTGTAGAAATTTGAACCATGGACTTGGTTCAAGGAATAGTCCACCAATCTCCACAATCTATATAATTTACAGCAAATGTGTAACAACCATTTTTTTTTATTTTACTGTGGCGGGTCTGTCGGAGTCAGCGAGGTTCGCGCGCCGGCGTGTCTCGACGTGAGTCGAGGTTGAGTCAGGCGCGGCGCGGGCAAAACCAAAGAAAAAAAAAAAAAAGAAAGAGAAAAAGAAAGAATGAAAGAAAAAAAATCTAATAAAACCTAAACCCCTACCCGAACCCGACCCCAGCCCAAACCCGAACCCCAAACCCCGACCCGTTCTCTCTCTCTCTCTCTCTCTCTCTCTCTCTCTCTCTCTCTCTCTCTCTCTCTCTCTCTCTCTCTCTCTCTCTCTCTCTCTCTTCTCCCCCATCTCCTCGATCTCTAACTCTCTCTCCGATCTCTCTCCCTCTCTCCCCCAAACCCGATCCGATCCGGCCCCCTAGACCCTAGGCCACCGCCCCCTACGAGCCGCTGCCCTCCTTGACCCTAAGCCCGACAGCTGCCCACCGCCCCCTTCTTTGACCTCACCGCCAGTCGCCGCCCCTACCCCTACTGCAGCCGCCCCTACCCGCCTCCCTTGACCCTAAGCCGGCCGCCCCCCTCCTTTCACCCTATAAGACCCATACCCGACCCCCTTAAACCCCCTCCGAACTCCCCCTCCCTGCCTTTCTGATCTCTCTTTCTCTTTCCCACTTTCAATCTCTCTCTCTCTCTCCCTCTTGCTGTGTGTGTGTGGCACGCGGTAGCCGGAGCGCACCGGTGCTGGAGGAGGAGCCGCAGCCGCAACCGACGACCTCCTGCACCAGGTCGGCCACCTCCCCTCCTTTCTCCTGTTTTTTCTTTTTTTTCTCTCTTTTGTACTGTTAAAACCAGCCGACCCATTGGATGCCACCCCTCCTTCTCACCTTGTTGCGATGGTTGCCGACGGCCTCGTTGTCGGCAGCCATGCAACAAGTGACACTCGACCCAGCCCGACCAAACACCCGGTGGCATTTGACCACCCTTGGGTCGCCATTGGGGCAGCCATTGTCGGTCGGCCAGGTGGCCGTCGGCTATGCAATCGGTCTAGAGCCGACGTAGGGCAATCCTTGTTCCGGCGTAGCCTAGCGCATGCTGTCGAACCGTACTCGAGCCGGGCGGTAATCCGGCAATTGGATAGCCAGCAACGATAAGTTGTGGCTTGGCACACCAACCCCGACCTCCCTACGATGTCGATCAAGCCCTTTGGACCCACACTCGTGGTTAGCATGCCCGATCTCCTCGGGTCACGCTCGTATCAAGTTGATGATACCAATGCGGGCCAAACCACCTCGCATAGCCATTTGCGCATGAGACCGACCCTTTTAGCGGCAACAAGGTGTTATTTAGCAACCTAGGATGGTCACTAGTGCGATTCCCGTGCAAACACGTCCTTTGGCAAAGCAAGCCGATTGTGATCGGCTTTGCCGATTGTGGGCATCGAAATTAGCCCACGGATTGGACCCGACCCGCATGTGAAACCTGGCCCACACACAACGGCCCGCATGCGAAACCTGGCCCACACGCAACAGCCCGCATGCAAATTGGGCCCGCGCACAACAGCCCGCATGCGAAACTTGGCCCGCGCACAACGGCTCGCATGCGAAACCTGGCCCGCACCCAACGGCCCGCATGCGAACTCGGCCAACACACAATGGCCCGCACCCAACGGCCCGCATGCGAACTCGGCCAACACAACTTGGCCCATACACAACGGCCCACACACACGCAACGGCCAACTTGCGCACTCGGCCCGCATGTAAACTCGGCTCGTGCGCCGCAGCCCAACTCAAAGCAAACGGGTCCCACCGGACCCGCTACCCGAACACAAAGAGGGGGGGGCCGGTCTTGAAAACCGTGCCCCCCTCCCCATGGAGAGGTGGGGCCGGCCATAAAGAAAAAGAAAACAAAAAGGAAAAAGAAAAAGAAAAGAAAAAGAAAAGAAAGGAAAAAGAAATCAAAACCGCCTCGATGCGGGGGGAGGTGGCGTGGACGTCTACGTAGCCGTAGATCCACGACGATCCCTCGATCCAACGGACAAGATGACGTTGTGTCGCCATCCGATCCAAAAGTGCAACAAGAATAACAACTCAATCTTTAAAAGATCGAGTCACATCTAGCCCGTAACCACCCCAACTAAAAAGGAGGGGATCGAGTTTGTTTCCCCGAATCAAGGAACAATATCTTGATGGTTATGGGGGGAGATATTGGATGAAACAAAAAGATTTCAGCAATATCTCCCCCAACCGCCCCCCTTTGCCTATAAATAGGAGGGGTGGGGGAAGGCACAAAGGGTCCGAAAGCCAAAGACGAAAGAGCTCCGCAAGAGAAGCTCCAACGCTCGATGACCGAAGGCTTCACGAGGCACGGCAAGCACGTCCTACGGGAATCCTTGGCCCTTCAAGTCCTCATCAACGTGAAGACCTTGCACTCGAAGGTCAAAGCTTCGACTCCTCGCACGAAGAAGAAAGCGTGGAGAAGAAGACCCGGAGCCGTCATCACCCGATTGCTCCAATGATCTTCATCAGCTCCGAAGACGCCATAAGCAAAGGCCGGAGAAGAAGATCGAAGCCGACAACACCCGTCGT
Source organism: Chamaelirium japonicum (assembly GCA_947650365.1). Taxonomy (NCBI): domain Eukaryota; kingdom Viridiplantae; phylum Streptophyta; class Magnoliopsida; order Liliales; family Melanthiaceae; genus Chamaelirium; species Chamaelirium japonicum. Next base: position 8,615,248 of record OX393558.1, read on the forward strand.
CTTCAACAAAGGCATCGACTCCTCGCACGAAGAAGAAAGCCGGGAGAAGAAAGCCTGAAGCCGGTGCTACCCCTGCCGTCTTCGTCAACAAAAGCCGACGCTACAACCGTCGTGCCGAAGCCGGTGCTACACCCGCCGTCTTCATCAACAAAGCCGACGCTACAATCGTCGCACGGAGATCGGTGCTACCACCGCCGTCTTTATCAACAAAAGCCGACGCTACAACCGTCGCATAGAGATCGGTGATACACCCGCCATCTCCAAAAGAAGCCTTCAACTCCAATCAAGCCAAACACGCCCGGAGAAGAAGTCAACGTCACAACCGTCGCCAGGTCCGAAAAGCTGAAGACGAAAGAGCGCTACGAAGAAGCTCCAACGCTTGAAGACCGAAGGCTTCACGAGGCATGGCAAGCATATCCTACGGGAGTCCTTGGCCCTTCAAGTCCTCATCAACGTGAAGACCTTGCACTCGGAGATCAGAGCTTCGACTCCTCGCACGAAGAAGAAAGCGTGGAGAAAAAGACCCGGAGCCGTCATCACCCGATCGCTCCAACGATCTTCATCAGCTCCGAAGACGCCATAAGCAAAGGCCGGAGAAGAAGATTGAAGCCGACAACACCCGTCGTCTTCAAAGGCATCAACTCCTTGCACGAAGAAGAAAGCCGGGAGAAGAAGGCCTGAAGCCGGTGCTACCCCTGCCGCCTTCGTCAACGAAAACCGACGCTACAACCGTCGTGTTGAAGCCGGTACTACACCCGCCGTCTTCATCAACAAAAGTCGATGCTACAACCGTCGCACGGGGATCGGTGCTACACCCGCCGTCTTCATCAACAAAAGCCGACGCTACAATCGTCGCACAAGGATCGGTGCTACCCCCACCGAGAAGCCAAGCCGATGCCACAACCGTCGAGGAAGCCGGAAGAATAAAGAAGCCCTGAAAAAGTAGCCATCGCAGTTCGAGAAGATCGAGTCTAAGCTAAAGTCAAAGCCAACGCCAGAAGCCAAAGCAGACGCACCGGTAAATCCCACGCCAAAGCAACGCACGTGCCAAAGCCAAGCAACTACGCCGGTCACGAGCAAAGCACCGCACGTTCTAGCCGATACGACGCGAAGTCCGGAAGAACTAAAGCAATCGCAAGTCTCTACCCGTCTACGTTCAAGCGCAAGCGCCAAAGCAAAGCAAAAGCCAGAGCCACGCCAAAGCTACGCCAAAGCCGAAAGCTAAAGCCAAAGCTGACGCCAAAAACACGATCGACGCCGCAAACCGACGATCAAGGACGCCGAGGTTGAGCAAGGATCGAGGAAGACACGAAGATCAAGGAACGAAGCCTAAAGCCTCCCTAGCCGAGAAAGCGCGAAGCACGGACAGGACAAAATCAACGGCGGAAACTCCTTAGCCTCTCAAAAACCCTCACCCTGTAAAGACCTCTGTCCTGGGCAACCCCTTCAGAGCTCTCGCACGAATACACCTTGCTTCAAAGGCTAAGTGCGAGGGATGCTACGGCATTCAGCCAAACTCCTGCTTCTCCGGTAGCTGCTCCAGTTCCGTCTCCAACTCCTGCTCCTGCAGAAGTTGTTTCGACGATTCTAGCGACTACTCCTGCACTCTCCTCAGCTCCCGTGCCAGCGGAAGTCGTCCCTCCAGTGCTAGTCTCGGTGGCCACACAACCTCCGACTGCAGCAACGATGACTGTCCAGCAAATACAAGCGTTGGTGGCCGATATGGTGCGCTCCCACGGCGGCAGTCTACCTCCAATCACAGCGGCATACTCAAAGCCTTACACCATAAGGATCCAACAGTTGTGCTTCCCTACCGGGTTCCAGCCACCAAAATTCCAGCACTTCGACGGAAAGGGCAATCCAAGGCAATACATTGCTCACTTCATCGAAACTTGCAACAACGTCGGCACATACGGCGACGAGATGGTGAAGCAGTTCATTCGCACCCTCAAAGGTAATGCTTTCGACTGGTATGTTGATCTTCCTCCAGGATCCATTGACAGCTGGGATCAAATGGAGAGGGAGTTCCTCAACCGCTTCTACAGCACTCGGAGCATCGTCAGCATGACCGAGCTCACTGCTATCAAGCAAAGGAAGGATGAGCCGGTGATCGACTACATCGATCGTTGGAGAAACCTTGCGCTAAACTCGCGAGATCGCTTGTCTGAAGACTCGGCCATCGAATTGTGCACTCAAGGCATGCACTGGGGCTTGCTCTACATCCTCAAAGGGATCAAGCCTCGGTCCTTCGAAGAACTGGCAACTCGAGCTCATGACATGGAGCTCAGCTTAGCAAATCGCAGGGACTCAAAGGCCATAGCCTTCCAGAAGGTGGAAGAGGAGGACGAACCGGCGGCATCAAAGCAAGTCAATGTCACCGACCTCGCTTCGACTTCCAAACCACTCAAGATCGGTGGCAAGCTGGACAAAGGCAAAGGAGCCGCCATACCACCTCCTCAGCCTCAACGGCCACCAAGGATGACTCTCGAGGAGCTTGAAGCTAAGGAGTATCCCTTCCCAGACTCGGAAGTTTCCTCCATGTTTGATCAGTTGATGCAAGAAAAGATGATCGAACTTCCGCCACCAAAAAGGCCGGAACAAGCACATCGAGTCAACGATCCGCTCTTCTGCAAGTACCACCGGATGGTCAGCCATCCCATCGAGAAGTGCTTTGTCTTCAAAGATAAGATCATGGCACTCGCCAAGCAAGGGATGATCGAGATCGACTCTAGTGATATCGTCGAGTCAAATATGACGTCAATCACCTTCGATTCCTTCCCGCCAGTACTGACTGCTCCACAACGCACTTCAGCAAGGCTGCGCATCGTCTGTCAAAGATCGATGGCGAAACCAGCTCCAAGAAGACGACGACGGTATGCTCCTGCAGTGCCCAGGGCTAAATCCTCACTGCCTTGGGGGCAACCGCCTCTCGCGCAAACACTCCCTCTTCCAAACAAAGCTACAACCCAGCATGTGCTCAAAGCAAGAAACGAGCAAAGAGACCCTGAAGTCAGCCTGCTAGGCCAGCCATCAGGTAAGTTTGACTTCTACGTCTTCTACTCCAAACCTCCTTCGATCCCAATGAAAGAAATCAAGCCAACCGGCTGGGGATCAGAAGATGAGTTGGTAGAGCCTCCAGAAGAGCAAGTCCTTCAGATCAAGAAGAGCCTTTGATTAAAGCACCAATTCTTCACCCTGGCGAGGAAGATCTTCCTGATGAAAACGCATGGGCTATGACGCCTCGAAGGAGAAGGCCACGACAGTCAAGCTACAGGATAGCATGTCTGGCCAACCACGAGCAAGATCGGACGACAAGAAAACTCCCCGAAAGAAAGACCTTCAAGGAAAAGAGTGAAGCTCTAGAAAGAAAGACGTCCAAAGTACCTCCAGCAAGTCCGAAAAATCTTCTCCAGCAAACTTGCCCAGAGCTGGCGACACTCCAGGAGTTTTTCCCCAGCCGCTTCCTTGAAGTTGATCAAAACCTCAAGGTCTCCGGTTGCATGAGGGAAGTTCACCAAGTGCTTAATGAAGGAAGTGGCACCAACATCGAAAGCATGGGGAGAACCATCGTCGCCAACGGCAAGCACTGCAACGAGGCTGAATCACACCTTGCTGACGTCGAGTTCCACCAGGTCAAAGACCCCATTGCAGAAGTTCCTCCAGCAAAAGCTCCACGAGCCCAGAAAGTCAAAGCAGCTGCGAGAGACAAAATCTCTCCACTTGCAAAACTAGCGACATTCTCCAGCCAGATGGTGCACAAAGTCAAAGGAGCGCCAGCATCAAGACGAAAAATCCATATCAACTCCAAATCAAGCTCAACGCCACACGTTCCGTTGCCTGCTCAAGATGCGACAGTCCTGTGGCTCGCACCTCAATGGCTTCACAAGCCAGGACGATCGCCTTCCACTCCAGCAAAGGAACTATCGTCACAATTCTCCAAGGCCAACTTCATCACTTTGCACGAGATGGCACTACCGTTACATGATCTGTTGCATGTCTCGAGCTCAACCGAGTCTTCCGAGTACACCAGCTCCGAGCAACTCGCAATCAAGCTAGGAAACACTCGGGGGCAAAACTCCACCGAGCTAATGTTCAAATCCAGCCGCAACAAAGAAAGTACATAGCATATGGGTTCATTACCCTCAGTTGCGATACCACATCGCCTGACAAAGACTCAAGCTCATCTCTCGAAAAGCGACGAACAAAGTCTTCTGAACCACCGAGACATCGGCGCCAGTCAAACTCCAGCAATCATCAAAACTCCAGTCAAGAAGATTTTCACTTCTAACTACATTGAAGCGAAGAAGGCGGATGACAACTGCGAACCAGCGGCGACTCTGCCTACCAGCGGCAAGTCCCTCAAAAGGTACTTTGCCTAGCGCAAGGTTACCCCCCTTGCCCAAAAAAAAAAAAAAAGAATAAAGTAACTACGTGTGACTTGATCCCTCTCAGTAGGGTACGTAGGCAGCCTGTGAAGGTTCAGTCCAAACAAAAAAAAAAGTAAACCACCATTCCAGAAAAATAAGCTCAGAAAAGACGCAAGTCCAACTCCGTGGGACGAGAAGCCGTCAGCCTCTGTCAAACCACCAGCTCCCAGCGCTGCCACAGCTCATCTCTCGAGGCACCCACGCGGTGCAACTCTGAAAGGCGAGAAACCACCAGCTCCCAGCGAATCGTAAGCTCCTCCTGTTTCTTTGCAAGCTCCATTGCAAAAGTCTTCTCGGTTGCTCGAGCTTTCTCCAAACGGGACTCCAGCTTCTGAAGCAACGCATGAGTAGCAAGTTGAAGTCCTAGAGGCGCCGAAGCGGCTCGCCTCCTGCAGCTTACACGTGCTGCAACTCCAGGGGTAAAGAAGCCGTCAGCTCCCGACGCGCCGCCAGCTCTGCACGCTGCTTCGCAAGGTTCGCTCCGGAAGCCTTCTCGATCGCCCTACCAGCTCAACGCGTCGCCAACTTTGCACGCTGCTTTGCAAGGAGGGACTCCAGCTTCTGAAGCAACGCATGAGTAATCTCCACCTTCTTCTACACCCGAACCAAGTCTGCAGTAGCAAATGTGTGAAGCCTCTCCAGTCGATGTTCCTCTTCCTCGGCCTTTGCCAACGCCAAGGAAGTGTCCTCCTTTAGTAAAGCCCGTTGCAAGTAATGAGCCTAGCTATCCGCCAAAAGGGTGCACATATGCTCCTCGAACGAGGAGCCATCCACCGGGAAACCCACCAGCTACTCAAAGCGTCAAGACCCTCCTCCTGGAAGGGTGCAAGCATCGCCTGGATAAACTTCCAGCACAACTCTCCAAAAGGAGCTTAGAAAGAAGGCTCTGCGATCTACACTTTCGCTGGCAAGCCTCTAAGTGCTGAGACAAGGCGTGATCCTGTCCTGAAGACCCAAGCACGGGAACCGCCTCCTAAACCATCGCCGTGACGACTGTCAAAGACGCCACAGGAACTGAAAAAGAAGCTGCGGCCAAAACATCTGTTGGAACTGACTCCTGAATGGCAACTCCGGACTCGGTCGAACGATCTGCCGAGAAGATCCCTCATCAGTGAGAATGAGCTCGTCCAACTTCGACACATGCTTCCTGCTTCAAAGTATGTCGGAAAGCTCTCGTAACAGCGGCAGAAGACTTGCGCAAAAGGGAAACGAAGATGCGTACTCCCGTCGGAGACCGCATCGACGATCCATCCAGAAGTCGGAAAGCTCTCGTAACGGCAGCAGAAAACTTGCGCAAAAGGGAAACGAAGATGCGTACTCCAGTGGGAGACCGCATCGATGATCCATCCAGACAATGAAAAACTCTTGTAGTGGCAGACCCTGAAGAAAGAAAGGGAAATCACAAACCAGTCACGCATACGGGCACAAGCAAATCAAGTCAAGGCAAAAAAAAAAAAAAAAAGACAAGGGCCCCGAGCCAAGGACCGCATCCTCCGCGACCTCCACGAAGCCAAAAGGACCGTTGAAGCAGTCACCGAGGTCAAGATCGGCAAACAGAAGACCAAAGCAGGCTGCTCCTTGTTGACGCTAGTAGCTCGCCTTCCTCCTCATCGAACCCCAGAACATCCATCTCGATGTCCTCCGAGTCGGCGTCACCACCAGAAAAAGTTCTCTCTATAGTCCAAAGGAACATCCAGCTCACCTCGATCAGCATGCTCCTGTGCAACCTTGCCAGTCGCTATTCTCACGCGGTAGACCTCAACGATCCCGCCGGCCTTCGGAAAGCACTCGAAGGGATGAGTCCTGCAAGGAGACGAAAAGTGCAAGTCAAATCAAGATGCGAGGTCAATTCCAGAAGAAAAGGGCAGTGCAAGTCCAGAGGTAAAAAAAAAAAAAAAACCGGAGCTGAAGCTGCAGCCCCAAAGGGGACCATAGCCCCACGAAAAACCCAAGACCGGAGAGGGGTCAGCAGCCCTTTCCTTCCTTCAAAATCCAGGAACCCAAAGGGCCACAGCTCCTTAATGCCAAAAACAAAAATATAGAGGGGGTCGTAGCAAAAATAGCCACAACCCTCTTCTCTCCGAAAACCCACAGCCCCCAAACGGGGTTGTGGTCTTCAACTCCTGCACCCCCAACCGGAGCCCTCACCCGCAGTCGTCGCGTGCCTGAGCTGCTCCCACGCCGGCAAGCCCAACTCCTGCACCCACAGTCGTCGCCTGCCTGAGCTGCTCCCACGCTGGCCACTCGCAGCTCTGCTCGTTGCGCCCGCGCCTCCGGCCGATCCCGCCTCCGACTCGCGCTCCGGCCGCGCCCCATCTCCAGCTCGCGCGCCGGCCACACACCGCAGCCCCCGGCCGCGCCTCGTCTCCGGCTTGCGCGCCGGCCGCACACTGCAGCCCCCGGCCGCGCCCCGTCTCCGGCTCGCGCACCGGCCGCACCCCACGCCAGGCTGCTACCTGCGCACCACACCCCGCGCGCGTGCGCCCTGTGCGCGCCGCGCCCTCCTGCCGCGCCGGCCACCACAGCCGCCGCCTGCGCTGCCGCTGACCCCGCTGACCCGACGGCAGAGACGAGAAGAAAAAAAACTTCAAGGCCAGAAAATGAGAAGGAAGTACAAGTCCTTAGAAGAAAGTCAAAAGAATCAAGTCAAGTCAAGCCCCTTCTCTGAAAAAAAAAAAAAAAAGGGTCCCTGTTTGCAAAAATAGAAACTAAGAGGGGGGCCACAGCAAAAGGCCGCAGCACCCCCTCTCTCCTACTAAAACATGGGGCTGCTGGCCTCCGCTGTGCCGGTCACCGCACCCCACGCGCCGCCGGCCTACGCCCGCGCTCCGCCGTCCGCGACGGCCTGCCGCCCCCGCGCTCCGCCGTCCGCGCCGGCCTGCCGCCCCCGCGCCCGCCTCCATTCCCCGCGCCCGCTTGCACCCCGGCCCACGCCCGACGGTGTGCCCGACGCCCGGTCACCGTCGGCTGTCCCCGTGCCCGTGTCCGCGCCCCGCTCCTGCTCGCCGGCCAGTCACACCGCCCGGCCGCCGCTGTCGCGCCCCGCGCCCACACCCAGGCCCGCGCCCACCTGGCCTCCGCGCCCCGCGCGCCGCCTGCCCTCTCCACCGCTGGGCTACCGCTCCGCGCGCCGCCTGGCCTCCACGCCCCGCGCCGCTTAGCGCCCGCCGCTGCGGCGCTCGTCTGCCTGCGCGCCCCACGCCGCTGCCGCTGCTACTATTCTCCCGAGCCCGACGGCAGAGACGAAGAAGAAGAAGGAAAAAATATATATATATAAATTGTAACCTAGTTTTCATTGAAGCCCCTATAAATAGGCATAATCTGCTATTGGGATAGAGATGAGGTAAATCTTATATCCCCTGGATCTAGGGGTCTCTATCCGGTGGGCATCCATATCCGATGTAACCACGGGGGAAAAAAAAAAGAAAGAGAACACGAAGAAAGTAGGGCCGCACCTCGTCGAATCTGTCTCCTCCCTGCGCTGTGCCAGACGCGTAGTCATCATCACATTCAGCCGCAACAATCGGCTACCACCATTGCACTCCCGCATCGAAGAGGCGCAACAACCCTCCTCCGAGGTGCATCGCGGCCGTCCTCGCGCTCCCGTCGCCTTGCTGCCCTGGGACTCCGCGCAGCAGCCGCCATCAACATTCGCGCCATCCTCGAAGCAAAGGAAGTCCGCGACAATAGGGAAGATGAACAAAACCCTAGAAGATGTCTTCAATTACTCTAAGCCGCCAAAGCCTTTCGTCTCCCGCGCTAGCAAAATGACGGGGAAAACGAAATAGCGGGGATTCTAGTAAAGACCTAAAGTCCGAGCGAACACGCAAGTCAAGTCCAAGCGCTACGCGTTTCCCGCGGGCGCACTCGAACTTGAGGGGGCATTTGTGGGCATCGAAATTAGCCCACGGATTGGACCCGACCTGCATGTGAAACCTGGCCCACACACAACGGCCCGCATGCGAAACCTGGCCCACACGCAACGGCCCGCATGCAAATTGGGCCCGCGCACAACAGCCTGCATGCGAAACTTGGCCCGCGCACAACGGCCCGCATGTGAAACCTGGCCCGCACCCAACGGCCCGCATGCGAACTCGGCCAACACACAATGGCCCGCACCCAACGGCCCGCATGCGAACTCGGCCAACACAACTTGGCCCATACACAACGGCCCACACACACGCAACGGCCCACTTGCGCACTCGGCCCGCATGCAAACTCGGCTCGTGCGCCGTAGCCCAACTCAAAGCAAACAGGTCCCACCGGACCCGCTACCCGAACACAAAGAGGGGGGGGCCGGTCTTGAAAACCGTGCCCCCCTCCCCATGGAGAGGTGGGGCCGGCCATAAAGAAAAAGAAAACAAAAAGGAAAAAGAAAAAGAAAAGAAAAAGAAAAGAAAGGAAAAAGAAATCAAAACCGCCTCGATGCGGGGGGAGGTGGCGTGGACGTCTACGTAGCCGTAGATCCGCGACGATCCCTCGATCCAACGGACAAGATGACGTTGTGTCGCCATCCGATCCAAAAGTGCAACAAGAATAACAACTCAATCTTTAAAAGATCGAGTCACATCTAGCCCGTAACCACCCCAACTAAAAAGGAGGGGATCGAGTTTGTTTCCCCGAATCAAGGATCAATATCTTGATGGTTATGGGGGGAGATATTGGATGAAACAAAAAGATTTCAGCAATATCTCCCCCAACCGCCCCCCTTTGCCTATAAATAGAAGGGGTGGGGGAAGGCACAAAGGGTCGAAAGCTGAAAAGGAAAAGGCTCTGCAAAGACGAGCTCCAACGCTTGAAGACCGAAGGCTTCACGAGGCACGGCAAGCACGTCCTACGGGAATCCTTGGCCCTTCAAGTCCTCATCAACGTGAAGACCTTGCACTCGAAGATCAAAGCTTCGACTCCTCGCACGAAGAAGAAAGCTTGGAGAAGAAGACCCGGAGTCGTCGTCATCCTGACTTCTCCAACGATCTTCATCAACTCCGAAGAAGCCATAAGCAAAGGCCGGAGAAGAAGATCGAAGCCGACAACACCCGTCGTCTTCAACAAAGGCGTCGACTCCTCGCACGAAGAAGAAAGCCGGGAGAAGAAAGCCTGAAGCCGGTGCTACCCCTGCCGTCTTCGTCAACAAAAGCCGACGCTACAACCGTCGTGCCGAAGCCGGTGCTACACCCGCCGTCTTCATCAACAAAGCCGACGCTACAACCGTCGCACGGAGATCGGTGCTACCACCGCCGTCTTCATCAACAAAAGCCGACGCTACAACCGTCGCATAGCGATCGGTGCTACACCCGCCATCTCCAAAAGAAGCCTTCAACTCCAATCAAGCCAAACACGCCCGGAGAAGAAGTCAACGTCACAACCGTCGCCAGGTCCGAAAAGCTGAAGACGAAAGAGCGCTACGAAGAAGCTCCAACGCTTGAAGACCGAAGGCTTCACGAGGCATGGCAAGCATATCCTACGGGAGTCCTTGGCCCTTCAAGTCCTCATCAACGTGAAGACCTTGCACTCGGAGATCAGAGCTTCGACTCCTCGCACGAAGAAGAAAGCGTGGAGAAGAAGACCCGGAGCCGTCATCACCCGATCGCTCCAACGATCTTCATCAGCTCCGAAGACGCCATAAGCAAAGGCCGGAGAAGAAGATCGAAGCCGACAACACCCGTCGTCTTCAAAGGCATCAACTCCTTGCACGAAGAAGAAAGCCGGGAGAAGAAGGCCTGAAGCCGGTGCTACCCCTGCCGCCTTCGTCAACGAAAACCGACGCTACAACCGTCGTGTTGAAGCCGGTACTACACCCGCCGTCTTCATCAACAAAAGTCGACGCTACAACCGTCGCACGGGGATCGATGCTACACCCGCCGTCTTCATCAACAAAAGCCGATGCTACAACCGTCGCACAAGGATCGGTGCTACCCCCATCGAGAAGCCAAGCCGACGCCACAACCGTCGAGGAAGCCGGAAGAATAAAGAAGCCCTGAAAAAGTAGCCATCGCAGTTCGAGAAGATCGAGTCTATGCTAAAGTCAAAGCCAACGCCAGAAGCCAAAGCAGACGCACCGGTAAAGCCCGTGCCAAAGCAACGCACGTGCCAAAGCCAAGCAACTACGCCGGTCACGAGCAAAGCACCGCACGTTCTAGCCGATACGACGCGAAGTCCGGAAGAACTAAAGCAATCGCAAGTCTCTACCCGTCTACGTTCAAGCGCAAGCGCCAAAGCAAAGCAAAAGCCAGAGCCACGCCAAAGCTACGCCAAAGCCGAAAGCTAAAGCCAAAGCTGACGCCAAAACACGATCGACGCCGTGAACCGACGATCAAGGACACCGAGGTCGAGCAAGGATCGAGGAAGACACGAAGACCAAGGAACGAAGCCTAAAGCCTCCCTAGTCGAGAAAGCGCGAAGCACGGACGGGACAAAATCAACGGCGGAAACTCCTTAGCCTCTCAAAAACCCTCACCCTGTAAAGACCTCTGTCCTGGGCAACCCCTTCAGAGCTCTCGCACGAATACCACGTGGAGACGCGGATCAAAGGGACCCTCCATAGGATCTCTCCCACAATCTCCTGATCAAAGAAAATTTGTAATCTCGTGTGATCCGCAATAAAGACGACCCGAATCTTTTTCCGCGACCACACCGATTCCGTCATCAACTGACACGTTCATGACCGTTTGGCCGAATCATTGCTAATAGACCTTAGTGTGACGCATGGCGTCAGCAACACCGACTAACCAAGACGATATCTTTGGCGTACCATTTTGCGTGCCAGTAGACCGGCGTCCGATGACGCATAAATTCTCAACCCGGCCAATCAGGCCCTAAGCCAACAATATTTTAGTAGCACTTAATGACCATAGGCCGCTGATATGTTTGGCAGTTAGTGGGCACGTGGACTGAGTCGGAGGTGGAGCGGAGGGCACCTAGCAGTATCAGCCCGAGCACACTTCCAGGTGACACTGCACACTGTTTAGATAATTAAGTATGCTGTTATAGAACTTAAGGGTAGGTGTCCATAAGCTGCATGCGGGTCCCGCCGGACATCGTCGCATGTGGTCGAGTGGACCCGCCTTGCATGCGGAGTCGCGAGTCCGGCGACGCTTGCTTAATAATATAATTTAATAATAAATCTTCTGAATGCTTGGACACCGTAAATAGGAATTTCCTTAATGTTAGAAATTAATAATCAAATAATAATTATCGGGCTCACTCTCCTGGATGGAGTGTGGAGACCCGGGCACACGGGAATACGGACGAGAGTAAATTTTATAATTATTATGATGCATGGGTTGTGAGCGCAGTGCAAATCCCGGGGTAAAACATCGAAATCACTTTATTATTATAATTGTGTAATATTTTATCCTGTGGAAAGATTTGGACCCCGTGCGCGCAAGGGCTGTGAATCACCCTGCGCGCACAACCGAAGATCTGTAGGTTAGGGGGTCACGGGCAGGGATTGTGGTAAAGCTAATAGATGGTGCCCTCGAAGAGGGATTGGCCTAGCAATCTTGTCCCGGGGTAGTTGAAGTCCCCAAGGAAAGCAAGTTGGGCAGTAGAGCTCTACCATGAAAGACGGGAAACCCCTTATGATCATATGGGTGACTTTGCGATGGTGACGGAGTATGCGCGGTGAGAGAGTTGGCCCTCTACATCGAAATAAAAGGCCCTACAGTAATGCCCGACCGGGGGCAGGATGAACAAAATATCCAAGGTTCACATTGAGTGTGTTTAATTTTATTAATTGTAAAATGGTACTCTCGATAACCTAGTGACAATAGGAATTGTATGCAAATGTATAAAATGCATGGACACTTAGGGCGTGATTGAAAACATAGTTGGACAGCTAGGCTAATTAGTAAACTGTTTATAAAATATGAGCGTCATTAATTACCTAGGCAGTTAGCTTGTCACTAGCCATTTATTTGGCTAATCTCCCAATTCATTTTGGGGGCTACTCATTCCCACGAGTAGGCTCTTCTGCAAGTTCGGAGACTCAGGGGTAGCCGCAATCAAAGGCCAGCGGCAGAGTTAGAACGGTGGAAGAGTTTAGATTTCAGTATGTCGTGTAGCAGTACTATTTCTTTCTGGCATTGTAATCTTACTAGATGTGGCTTAGTGTATGTTATCAGTGGCAATGATACAACTGTATTCTCTATGGGTAGGCCTCTCCTCAAGGCCCCAAGCCTAGGGGTAGCTCACTATGAAAATATAAGTTGTAAAGTGAACTAATTGACTAGCCCAATTGATAGGATATGTGAACTAGTGCCCGAGTGCTAGAAAGCGGGCGAGGCTACTCGGCTCGCCATCAGGGGCTTGAGTCTTGACCTCCCTTAAAAGGGACTTCTGTCAGCATGTGGGGCACCAGCAGGCCGCACATGCTGAGAGGATAGCCCGGTTGAGGGTCGAGCGTGATCATCTCTCTGTAGATAAAAATTGTATCTCTATACTTTCTTTTAAAATAAAAATATTTTCAAAAAAAAAGTAGAAGCCCTGTGAGACACCCTAATTGGAGTAGACAGTTGACCAAACCCTAAATCCCTTGGTTTTTCTTAATTTACACCCTAGGGATCAGTTCCAGATTTCTGGGGCATGACAGCTGGTATCAGAGCCTAGGGATATGTTCCTAGGAGTAGTCGCTAGTTAGGTCTAGAGTCCTATTAGGAGGTTAGCGTTAGACTAATCCCTTCACTTTTCAGATGGCGGGTACCAGGAGTGGTAATGGTGGTAACAATAGAGCAGGATCGTCCGCTGGGCCAGACAACACGACGATGATGATGGAGATGCTCCAGGGGATGGCCGCCATGGTCCAGCAACAGCAGGCTGCTATTGCCCAGCAGCAGACGGCTACTCAGCAGCAGGCCGAGCTAGCTCAGGTTGCCCTTGCCCAGGCCCAGGCTTGTCAGCAGGTCGAGGGCAAGCAACAAGGGAAGTTGCTGAAGGACTTCAAGGCGATGGGACCACCGAGCTTCAGGGGTGAGCCAGACCCCTTGGAGGCCGATTGATGGTTTCAGCAGATGGAGAAGATACTGAACGCGTTGGGCATCATCGGCGATAAGAGAGTCACCTTCGCCTCATACTAGTTCGAGGCTGAGGCAGACTTCTGGTGGCAGACGGTTCAGCGCACCCAAGCAGCAGATCGAGGATCGATCACTTGGCCAGAGTTCGAGGAAATCTTTCGAAAGAAGTTCTTTTTGGTTACCGTGCAGAACAGGATGGAGATGGAGTTTCTGGCGCTCTACCAGGGGTCTCGTACTATGTCGCAGTATAAGGCCAAATTCTCGGAGCTTGCGAGGTATGCTCCTCACCAGGTGGCGACCGATGGCAGGAGGGCTATGCGCTTTGAGCATGGCTTGAACCCGATGATCAGAGGTAGGGTTGTTGCTTTCCTGGGGCAATCTTATGAAGAGTTGGTCAACCGGTCCCTGGCGGTGGAGCAGGAGTTGAAGGAGTCCCGTGCTATCTTGGAGAAACGAAGTGGTAGTAGTCGCCATGGCCCACCGACTCAGAAGAGGTTCAGACCCACGGAGGTTCGACCCCCGCCTCGTCAGCTTCAGCATTTCCACGGTCCTCCAGTTCTTAGACCCTAGAGGCGTGGTTGTTTCCAGTGTAGCTCGTTAGAGCATCTGAAGTGGAGCTGCCCACAGCTTCGTCGGCAGCCGCTTTTACCAGCTCCACCTCTCAGGCCTGTACTGCCGGCACCACCTGTGCAGCAGCAGAGGCCCCCGCAGAGAGTTCAGCAGCAGCGTCCTCCCCAACCACAGCAATAGAGGCCTTTTTTCCGTCAGGGCGGAGGAGGCAATCAGGCCCAGGGCAGGGCATATTTGTTGGTCGGTCAAGACCCAGAGGCTTCTAGGGGAGCGATCGAAGGTAACCCTGAACTTAGTAGTTCAATTCTTAGTCGTAGCTGCTCTGCTATCTTTGATTCTTTTAAGACTTGTTAGGATTAGTATTGGTCATGGCTAGCTTAGTCCCTTACGTTCTTCCGATATTGTTAGGAACCCTTCTCGTCTTCTCGACCCTAGCCCACATTCTTTTCGACAGTGGGTCCACGCACTCCTATATTGCCCCTAGTTTTGTCAAAACTTTGGGACTGGAGTCAGTCCCATTGGGTCACACTCTGTCGGTGTTTTCACCGCTCCGGGTGAGTATCGATGTGGACCGGGTCTGCCGAGACTGCATTATTATTGTTGGAGATAGGGAGTTCTCGGCTGACCTGATTATCTTAGACTTGGGAGGAGTGGACGTATTGCTCGGGATGGACTGGATGTCGGCTTACCACGTCACCCTCGACTGCTTCTCGAGGAAGGTCACCTTCTTACCTCCGGGGAGCGAGGTCTTCTACTTTATGGGAGACAAGCAGAAGGTTCTATGCCCAGTACCGCTGCAGCAGATCTCCCTCAGCTTACTGGCGCAGCTACCGAGCAGGGATCGAGATGGGAACCCAGTGATACTTCCACCGATGGTTTGTGAGTTCTGCTGCAGCGGTACTGGGCATATATCTGGTATCGGGAGCAGCACCGGTCCTGATTGCTCCGTACCGGATGGCTCCTGCTGAGCTGAAGACTTAGTTGGAGGAGTTGCTTGACAGAGGCTTCATCCGTCCCAGCACATCTCCTTGGGGAGCCCCGGTCCTCTTTGCTCAGAAGAAGGATGGGAAGAAGAGGTTTTGCATTGATTATCTCAAGCTGAATAGCCTCACGATAAAGAACAAGTACCCGTTGCCGTGGATAGAGGATCTGTTTGATCAGTTGAAGGGTGCTTGTTGCTTCTCGAAGATTGATCTGAGGACTGGATATCACCAGCTGGCTGTGAGGGCAGAGGATATTCCGAAGACAGCGTTTCGGACGCGATACGGGCACTATGAGTTCTTAGTTATGCCCTTCGGTCTGACGAACACTCCTGCAGTATTTATGGATCTGATGAACCGCGTCTTCAACATATTCTGGACAGATTTGTGATGGTATTTGTAGACGATGTCCTTATTTACTCCAAGACGGAGGAAGATCATCGGGAGCACCTGAGCTTGGTATTGCAGACCCTCAGAGATCACCAACTGTATGCCAAGCTCAGCAAGTGTGAGTTATGGATGCAGGAGGTGAAGTTCCTTGGACACTTTGTCTCGAAGGAAGGTATCTCGGTGGATCCAGCAAAAATAGAGGCCGTTATGGATTGGGAGCAGTCGAGGAATGTCTTTGAGATCAGGAGTTTCTTGGGGCTAGCAGGCTACTATAGATGCTTCGTGGAGGGATTCTCGTGTCTGGCTGCACCTCTCACCCGTCTGACTAGAAGGGTGTCAAGTTCGAGTGGTCGAAAGATTGTGAGAAGTCCTTCCGAGAGTTGAAGTGGTGTCTCAATTCGGCCCCAATGCTGACGATTCCAACTAGCGACAAGGGCTGTGTGGTCTTCACTGATGGGGCTTGGAGCAGTTCTGATGTAGGATGGCAGAGTGGTTGCATACACCTCGAGACAGCTGAAGACTCATGAGAAGAATTATCCTACCTATGATCTGGAGTTGGCAGCGGTGGTCTTCGCCTTGAAGATCTGGAGGCATTACTTGTATGGTGAGGAGTTTGAGATGTATTGCGATCACAAGAGCCTGCGGAACATTGCGAGTCAGAAGGATCTGAACATGCGGCAGAGGAGGTGGATTAAAGTCCTGAAGGGCTTCAACTATTCGCTCTTTTACCATCCTGGTAAAGCGAATGTTGTTGCTGATGCCCTAAACCGGAAGTCCCATAGCTAACTTGCCAGACTGGTGACAGATCGACATGACTTTTTGGCTACGATAGAGGGCTTTTATTTGTGGGTTCGGTGGAAGCCTTCTCGTACCATATTGCGCACCATGTGAGTACAACCCAGCCTACTTCAGAAGGTGATTGCAGCACAGAGGTTGGATTCAGAGCTGGCGGAGATAAGGGCATGTTGCGATAGTAGGGAGTCTGTTCCAGACTGGTCAGTTGATGCTGATGGAGGTCTGAGGTTCCAGAGGAGGTTATGCCTTCCCACTGATGAGGAGGTTCGAGAGGAGGTGCTATCGGAGGCACATCGATCTAGATTCTTGGTGCTGTTAGGATTGATGTGTTCTGAGCTTGTAAAAACTTTATGTTTTGGTCTAATAAAGATTGATAGTTATTATTACATGAGATGCATATAGGTGCGTAACATAGTTACGTGTTCTTTAGAGAACAGAGAGCCATGGTTATATGGTAGTCTACTGAGTTGAAGACTAAGTGGATTGGTCCCGTATAACCTAAATATGTTCGCAGCTATGATCAGGTTGGTCGCCTCATCATGGTAAGCTGTTGGCGATGACAGTTCATGGGATGTCTTCACCATGGTCATCACCAGGCACAGTGTCTGTGGCTGAACGGAACTAACACGGTGTACAGATCAGTGAGCAGACACTGGTACACTAAGCCGTGTTTCTGCTTAGGGTAAAATGGTCCTAAACCCTAAGGAACCACGACTGATGGACTAACCAGTTGCGTGGTGCTTTGGCGCACGAATGTGTGAGGGTCCATATGCAGTGATCCAAAACCACGGTGTACTGGGTTACCCGGCTGGCGTTGCATTAGCGTGTCACTCCTGCAGGCCATCCACACCCCTGATGGGAGGTGCGTTCCTTGGTGTGACTTACACTGTACCAAACCCAGGCCTGGTGGTCATCAGTTTGACTGTTGACCGGGTTCGGTTACTCGACGGGGTAATCAGAGGTACGATGTATAGGTCAACCTGGAAGGAACCAAGTCATATGATCATTCGAGTCTGACGGTAGTCTTCACCGCTCGAAGTGAATCATGGCATCAAGTGGAGGGACAGCGAGTTTACCACTACTAAGCGGAGAGCAGGGGTATGATGGAGAACATAGTAAGTCTGGGTGAATTGGAGTGCAGCCTGCGTCGCACTCTGGATGGCTAAGCAGGTTAACTCGAGCTCAGAGGATCGATGGTACACTCGGGTAGTGTGTCGATCGAGCTTGAGTTGGAAGCCATGAACCCCGGTCCCTGATGGTTCCACCTTATCAACATTATGTACGGTTCTTGAACCGTCTCCTCGGAACACCATAAGCATGAGGAAGAAAGAAGTATACGCTCCGTGTGTGCATGGCACTAGAGCACGGTAGATGTGTAACTACATACGAGTACTAAGGGTTGAGCCCGAGACTAGTGCAGAGTCGTATGTAGTAATCCCTAGCCATAAGTGAACTTCGCTGCATAGGTGCGATGCACCGGGGTATGTTGCGAGTTGACTAGTTGACTTTGCTAGAGGCACCCTCCGGTGGCCTCAGTTAATAGTAGGTAACTAGTAAAGATCACTTAAGTAATGGCCGCTAGGCATCGCACGCTAGAAATGGTCAAAATGAGGCGTCGGGGCGTTTTGGTAAAAACCTCACTCTGTCGGACCTCACTGTTGGCCGACCTCACTGGTGTGACACCTTGCTAGGGCCGGCCCTATGATGTAGGGATAAGAATCCCTCATCTATAGGGCCGGCCATATAGATAGGGACAGGGCGATAAAACGGTTAAGATCGAGCCCTAAAAAGTGGGAAAACGGATAAATACGCGGAGAGATAAAAAGGAGATAATGGAGAGATAATGAGAGGGGGTCATTATCCCCTTGGATCCTTATCCAAGGGGGGGTGGCCGGCCCTATAAAAGCACCTATGGGCACCGGCCCCATGTGATGAAAAATCCGAACCCCCTCCTCTCTCTAATCTCTCTAGTTCTCTCCCTAATCTCTCTCCGTTTCCCGCTTGCTACTTCGTCTTCCTCGCGTGGAGTTCTGAAGAAGGAGAATGGTCGTTCTTCGGAGGCACTCAGAGATCCGAGAGCGACGTTCCGTGCATCGTGTGAGATCGGGTGAATAAGAAGGCAACACCTCCATTCGTACCGTCGGCATCTTCGTGAACGATCTTCCGTCTCCATCGACAAAGAAGACAATTCTCCGCGGTTAAAAGATCCGTACGAAAGGTATGTGTAATCTAACATGTAGATCTAGCGAGCATTATGATTTGCATCCATGCTAGTTAATCATTACGCTAGATTGCCGTTAGGGGTTTTTCGATTCTCGTGCATACACATGCACACATATGTAGATTAGTTTCAATGAAAGTTTAAATAGTGTAACGTGCACCATGAACGGTCTTTCGACCGCCAAATCGTTTCCGCTGCGAGCCTCTGACCCGGATTAGATTCCAACAGGTGCACCCTGGTAGCACCAAGATGTACCACGACTTGCAGAGGCAGTTCTGATGGAAGGGGGCATGAAGCGAGATGTAGCCGCCTTCGTGTCCAGATGTCTGACTTGTCAGCAAGTCAAGGTTGAGCACCAGAGACCGGCTGAATTGCTGCAGCCACTCCCAGTAGCTGAGTAGAAATGGGAGCATATTACGATGGACTTCGTTTCGGGGTTGCCTTTGACCCGGAACAGGCATGACTCAGTTTGGGTGATCGTGGACAGACTAACGAAGTCAGTGCACTTTCTTCCTGTGCAGACGATGATGACGTCCATCGACCGAGCAAAGCTGTACGTGAGGGAGATTGTTAGACTGCACGGAGTTCCAGTTTCCATCGTCTCAGATCGAGATCCTCGGTTTGTTTCTCACTTTTGGAAGAGCCTGCAGACAGCCTTAGGGACTAAGCTCAGTTTTAGCACAGCTTTCCACCCTCAGACAGATAGCTAGTCCGAGAGGATGATTCAGATTCTGGAGGATATGTTGCGGGCATGTTCTGTGGATTTTGGAGGCAGTTGGGAGGAGCATCTACCTCTTGTGGAGTTCGCCTACAACAATAGCCACCAAGCCAGCATCGGTATAGCCCCCTATAAGGCCTTGTACGGGAGGCCGTGTCGGTCACCTCTTTGTTGGGCGGAGGTAGGAGAGCGGAGCCTTTTGGGACCGAAGTTCGTACAAGAGACAACGGAGAAGATCCAACTAATCAGGGAGCGGCTTTGAGCGGCGCAGAGCCAATAGAAGAGTCATGCTGATGTGCGTCGACGCCCGCTCGAGTTCACCGTTGGAGATCATGTCTTCTTGAAGGTTTCCCCTCATCGAGGCATCATGAGGTTTGGAAAGAAAGGGAAGTTGGTTCTAAGATTCATCGGCCTCTTCGAGATCATGGAGAGATTTGGTGAGGTAGCATATCGACTGGCGCTGCCTCCACAGCTCTCGAGCATCCACGGTGTCTTCCATGTGTCGATGCTTTGGATATACGAGCCGGACCCGTCCCACGTGTTGGATTGGCAGAACCTGGCACTCAGTTCAGATGCGTCCTACGAGGAGCAACCGATCAGGGTTCTGGCTAGCGAGGATCGAGTGCTTCGCACGAAGACCATCCCCATGGTGAAAGTGCAGTGGCAGAACTACAGTGAGGAGGAAGCTACTTGGGAGCTTGAGTCCGCAATGCAATCCCTGTACCCATCTTTGTTTGATGACTATTGTTATTTAATTTTCGGAACAAAAATTCTATTAAGGTGGGTAGGATGCAACAACCAGTTTTTTTATTTTACTGTGGCGGGTCTGTCGGAGTCAGCGAGGTTCGCGCGCCGGCGCATCTCGACGTGAGTCGAGGTTGAGTCAAGCGCGGCGCGGGCAAAACCAAAGAAAAAAAAAAGAGAAAAAGAAAGAATGAAAAGAAAAAAATCTAATAAAACCTAAACCCCTACCCGAACCCGACCCCAGCCCAAACCCAAACCCCAAACCCCGACCCGTTCTCTCTCATCTCTCTCTCTCTCTCTCTCTCTCTTTCTCTTTCTCTCTCTTCCTCTCTTCTCCCCCATTTCCCCGATCTCTCACTCTCTCTTTAATCTCTCTCCCTCTCTCCCCCAAACCCGATCCGATCCGACCCCCTAGACCCTAGGCCACCACCCCCTACGAGCCGCCGCCCTCCTTGACCCTGAGCCTGGCACCGCCCCCTTCTTTGACCTCACCCTCGGTCGCCGCCCCTAGGCCCTAAGCCGGCCGCCACCCCTAATCGCCGCCCCTACCCACCTCCCTTGACCCTAAACCGGCCGCCCCCTCCTTTCACCCTATAAGACCCATACCCGACCCCCTTAAACCCCCTCCGAACTCCCCCTCCCTACCTTTCTGATCTCTCTTTCTCTTTCCCTCTTTCAATCTCTCTCTCTCTCCCTCTTGCTGTGTGTGTGTGGCACGCGGCAGTCGGAGCGCACCAGCGCCAGAGGAGAAGCCGCAGCAGCAGCCGACGACCCCCTGCACCAGGTCGGCCACCTCCACTCCTTTCCCTGTTTTTTCTTTTTTTTTTCTCTCTTTTGTACTGTTGAAACCAGCCGACCCATTGCATGCTACCCCTCCAACTCACCTTGTCACGATGGTTGCCGACGGCCTCGTTGTCGGCACCCATGCAACAGGTGACACTCGACCCAGCCCGACCAAACACCCGGTGGCATCCAACCACCCTTGGGTCGCCATTGGGGCAGCCATTGCTGGTCGTCCAGGTAGCCGCCGGCTATGCAATCGGCCTAGAGCCGACGTAGGGCAATCCTTGTTCCGGCGTAGCCTAGCGCATGTTGTCGAACCGTACTCGAGCCGGGCGGTAATCCGACAATTGGATAGCCGGCAATGCTAACTTGTGGCTTGGCACACCAACCCCGACCTCCCCAAGATGTCGATCAAGCCCTTTGGACCCACACTCGTGCTTAGCAGGCCCGATCTCCTCAGGTCACGCTCGTATCAAGTTGATGATACCTATGCGGGCCAAACCACCTCGCATAGCCATTTGCGTACAAGACTGACCCTTTTAGCGGCAACAAGGTGCTATTTAGCAACCTAGGATGGTCACTAGTGCGATTCCCGTGCAAACACGTCCTTTGGCAAAGCAAGCCAATTGTGATCGGCTTTGCCGATTCCGTCATCAACCGACACGGTCACGACTGTTTGGTCGAATCATTACTATTAGAGCTTAGTGTGACGCATGGCGTCAGCAACGCCGACTAACCAAGATGGTATCTTTGGTGCACTGTTTTGCGTGCCAGTAGACCGGCGTCCGATGACGCATAAATTCTCGACTCAGCCAATCAGGGCCTAAGTCAATAATATTTTAGTAGCACTTAACGACCATAGGCCGCTGGCATGTTTGGCAGTTAGTGGGCCATGGACCGAGTCGGAGGCGGAGCAGAGGGTGCCTAGCAGCATCAGCCATAGCACACTTCCAGGTGACACCGCACGTTGTTTAGATAATTAAGTATGCTGTTATAGAACTTAAGGGTAGGTGTCCATAAGCTACATCCGGGTCCCGCCGGACATCGTCGCATATGGTCAAGTGGACCCCGCCTTGCATGCGGAGTCGCGAGTCCGGCGATGCATGCTTAATAATATAATTTAATAATAAATCTTCTGATTGCTTGGACACCATAAGTAGGAATTCCCTTAATGTTAGAAATTAATAATTAAATAATAATTATCGGGCTCACTCTCCTGGATGGAGTATGGAGACCCGGGCACACAGGAATACGGGCGAGAGTAAATTTTATAGTTATTGTGATGCATGGGTTGTGAGCGCGGTGCGAATCCCGGGGTAAAACATCGAAATCACTTTATTATTATAATTGTGTAATATTCTATCCTATGGAAAGATTCGGACCCCGTGCGCGCAAGGGCCGTGAACCACCCTGCGCGCACAGCCGAAGATCAGTAGGCTAGGGGGTCATAGGCAAGGATTGTATTAAAGCCAATAGGTGGTGCCCTCGAAGAGGGATTGGCCTAGCAATCCTATCCCGGGGTACCCCTTATGATCATATGGGTGACTTTGCGCATGGTGACGGAGTATGCGCAGCGAGAGAGTTGGCCCTCTACATCAAAATAAAAGGCCCTACAGTAATGCCCGACCGGGGGTAGGATGAACAAAATATCCGGGGTTCACATTGAGTGTGTTTAATTTTATTAATTGTAAAATGGTACTCTCGATAACCTAGTGACAGTAGGAATTGTATGCAAATATAGAAAATGCATGGACACTTAGGGCGTGATTGAGAACATAGTTGGACAGCTAGGCTAATTAGTAAACTGTTTATAAAATGCGAGCGTCATTAATTACCTAAGCAGTTAGTTTGTCACTAGCCATTTATTCGGCTAATCTCCCAATTCATTTTTGGGGCTACTCATTCCCACGAGTAGGCTCTTCTGCAGGTCCAGAGACTCAGGGGTCGCCGCAATCCAAGGCCAGCAGCAGAGTTAGAACGGTGGCAGAGTTTAGATTTTAGTATGTTGTGTAGCAGTACTGTTTCTTTTTCTGGCATTGTAATCTTACTAGATGTGGCTTAGTGTATGTTATCAGTGGCAATGATACAGTTGTATTCTCTTTGGGCAGGTCTCTCCTCAAGGCCCCAAGCCTAGGGTAGCTCACTATGAAAATATAAGTTGTAAAGTGAACTAATTGACTAGCCCAATTGATAGGATATGTGAACCAGTGCCCGAGTGCTAGAGAGCAGGCGAGGCTAATCGACTCGCCGTCATGGGCTTGAGCCTCGAGCTCCCTTAAGAGGGACTTCTGTCAGCATGTGGGGCACCAGTAGGCCCCACATGCTAAGAGGATAGCCCGGTTGAGGGTCGAGCGCGATCATCTCTCTGTAGATGAAAATTGTATCTCTATACTTTCTTTTAAAATAAAAATATTTTCAAAAAAAAAGTAGAAGCCCTGTGAGAGACCCTAATTAGAGTAGACAGTTGATCAAACTCTAAATCTCTTGGTTTTTCTCAATTCACACCCCAGGGATCGGTTCCTGATTTCTAGGGCGTGACAAAATGAAAGTTCAAAGCGAAATGTGCCTTTACCTATTGCGTAGAAGAAGGAATCCAAAATTCTTCTATTATATATATATATATATATATATATATATATATATATATATATAATCATAAAATTTTAAATCACATGGGGAATTGTTAGAATTTGATTTAAAATTTAAATATTTTATAACTATTTACAAAGGATCAATGGAATCGGTTGGCTCGAAGAAAAGGATTAAGTTTGAACCTCTACGGAGGTTATTGGTTTAAAACCCAGCTTCAACTAATTATTTAATAAAACCAACTACTCTCCCCTTTGATTGCACATTTGTTGCTCCTTTGATTGGCCCCACATTGGATGGATAGAAAGCAAGAGGTGTGTGTATAAAAGAAGTGAACACCTCTCTCAACACAAAGGCTACGGAATGCACCACACCATATATACGCGCGCACCGCACCTCCCGTTGAGCTGGGCTTGGGCTTGGGCTTGGCCCGCGCGTACACAAGCGCCCACATCTACGGACATGAATAAAACTCCGACAGGTGGGCATTGAGCCTACCTTTTTTTTTTTTTTCTCTTACCTTTTATTATTTTTAACATATTTTACCTCAGAGAAAACGTTACAAGGAGATCCCATATATAGAGATATTACATAAGTAGTCATTGCTCTACGGATCACTGATTACACTCTGGAGATGTTGCTGCAATATGCTCCATGTGATTGGTCCAATGTCTAGTTGTGAGGAGCCTATATAAACTGAGGCAGACCTCTGATTTCTACACTCTGAGAAATCCTCTCTCTCTCTCTCTCTCTCTCTCTCTCTCTCTCTCTCTCTCTCTGGGAATCTTACTCATGCAATTACACATTGCGCATTACCTACCTTAGAGGTTTGAGAATTTGATGAAACTTAGTGGGGATGTTATCTATATCAAGTTGATCATCCTCACCAAAAATCATCAAATTCTATAACATCTAGTCATAACAAATATTGTATTCAAATTAACGGTTAATATGAACGGTCGATAAAGCTTCTACAATTTGATGCCCCTAGGGATTATATAATTTGATGTTTTTTTGTGGGGATGGTCAGCTTGCCAAATATAGCACCCCCACCAAGTTTCATCAAATTATGAAGGCTCTAGGATAGGTAAAGGTCGATGTGTAATTCCATGAATAAGTGTATCCGCCCCATATATATACTAGTGAAAATCCTGTGGCCAAGGGCACGTAAAAAATTTCCAAATGACATAAAAGATTTTGAGGGCGGCAATAATTATTTTTTAATATCATCAATATTTTGTGAGAGATGATAATAATTGTAAAATCTCTCTCTATCTGGTAAGACTTACGCATCGGCAAACTCGACATTCCTAACTATTATGTCACCCTCCACCCCCAAAAATCTGAGCCACTACCAATATAACACTCAGCCACCACCCTCTTATTACCTCACCTCACCTCCGTAGAGTTTGGCTAACCAGTGATTGTTTCTCATATATATAGGGCTGTTACGTTGAGCTGTGAGCTGCAGTAGGAGAAAATGAGCTGCGGGTATTTTAACCCCCCCTAGAAGTTTTGGAATTTGATGAAATTTGGTGAGGGTAGTGTCTAGGGTAAGATCATCATCCTCACTAATTTTCATCAAATTCCAAAACTTCTAGGGGGGTCAAATGGTCGAAGCAAAATCTGCAGATTTTAACGGTGACTACGGACGACAGATTTTGCTTGGACCATTTGACCCCCCTAGAAGTTTTGGAATTTGATAAAAATTGGTGAGCATGATCATCTTACCCTAGACAACACCCTCACCAAATTTCATCAAATTCCAAAACTCCTAGGGGGGTCAAAATACCCGCAGCTCACTTTCTAAACAGGCAGGTCACTGTAACATTCCATTCTCTCTCTCTCTCTCTCTCTCTCTCTCTCTATATATATATATATATATATATATATATATATATATATATATATATATATATATATATATATATATATATAATGTGCTGATTTTTTGAGGATGATCACCTTCTCTTATATAGAATGTCCACAAAAAATCAAAGCATTCTAAAACTTGTTGCGACATACTAGATGCTTTTTCAGCCATCCATTTTAACCGTTAAATTGAAAAGCATATTTGATGCGCCTAGAAGTTTTAGAACGTGCCAATTTTTTTGTGGGTGTCCTATCTAAGATAGGTTGATCATCCTTAAAAAAAATAAGGACATTCTAAATATTCTAGGGTTACTAAGTCGCTACTTGTGGGTGTGTCCTATATATATGAGAAACAATATGCTACCTTTGAAAGCAGCGTTCTTCGCTACTTTGACAGGTCACCAGTGGCTATCAAAGCCATGAACGACGACAAAGGTCATCCGAACTCACAATAGGGAGGTGTTAGAAGTCACCAAAGATGGTCGCCGACTGCGGATGTCGTCGGAGGTCGCCAAATAAGATGAGGTGATGA